>VHZZ01000154.1:206473-222050 GCA_009801015.1 Silene noctiflora
AGATTGTACCCCAAATATTCAAATCTAATAAAATTATCTTTGTTACAATTTTGTGTTTGTTATTTATTTTCAGAATCACAAATTTGTGTAAACAAGTAGTAAAGCTCATGCATAGTTTAGACAAAGGTACTTTTTATATTTGGTAAAAAGAAGCGGAAATAACCCAATTAAAAACAAGACGGTGGATGATAAATCTTAAGTTCAAATCACGATTTATTTATGAAGTTATCGGTCTCATTTTTTGGTTCCCAGCTTTATCATTCTTTGATTCTTCATAGATGGATGGATGGATGGATGATGAGATACAGGTTAAATTAGGCCCGGACCTTGTAAGTTGTAGGACCGAGATTAAAAGGTCCCGCCCAAAGCCTACGGAAAACCTTAAACATATTTTTCACTTCATTCCAATAATTTGTTCACCTTCAATGTTAAACAAACGAGTAAGTCTTCAAAGAAATTATCTGTCGATAAATTTACTATAAAATCATTTTACAGTTTGAAGTAAAATTGATACCGAAAGAAGAAATGAATATGTAGTATAATATAATATGATTTACTAAAAATATGGTCTAATCTACAATAAAATGGAGACGTTTATTATAAAAAAAAATATGATCAAATATGGTTATAGTCTACTCCTTAGCCCGTTCTTTTGGGCGGAACTTTTCTTACCTTTTTTTAGCTGAACTTATACGATCTTAATTTTTTTAAACTAAATTCACAGGATCTAATTTGAATTTATACGAACTGAACTTTTGTTAACTGAACTTATAGAAGCTGAAATAATAAAAAGTGGGTCGATTGAACTGAATTTTTTTGAATTGAAATTATTGAATCTGGACTTTTTTTTAACTAAACTTATAGGATATATGCGAACTGAATTTATATGATCTGAACTAAAAGGTTGTCTTTAAATTCAGATGAATACGACCTTAGTTATAGTTGTATCAGATTATCGAAATCTTTGACATAACTTTTATGTTTGGAAATTTTCTACGTATTTTGGTACCTTAAACTTTGATAACCTTAGATTTGACATTTGTCTGCACTTTGGTGAACTAGAACATAGAACACACAAACCTCATTTAAATTAGTAACATTTTCGATATAATAAAGTGTTTAAACTCGTCTTAATCACTAAACTAAGAGATCGATTATTGGAATGAATTAAATCGTCACTAATCGAGTGTTTGATGGTGATTTAATTAGGGCAAAAGAGCTTGTTACTGAAATCACGTACCTGTCTCCAACTAATCTATGCATTCGGTTGATGAGATCTTCTTCTTGTTCAGTCATGTTTAGGTCATCCTCCCCTTCAATCCGTCCTACTAGACCAAGTACTTTTTTATTAAATTTAACCAAAAAAAATAAAAAAATAAAAAAATAATAGGTTATAGCAAACCAACGAGGTAATATAAATATGATGGTAAATACAAAATCTAATTATTTGGGTTTCATGCATTGTTTTGGTAGATCTCAAAACATCGGGCAAATTTGTTGCTGACGGGATTTGAACCTAACAATTATGAGTACCCCTTTTATAAATTTACTAGTTAAGTTAACTGTCATATGCATCACGTGAAAAAGCGAAGAGACATTTAACATAAACTTTTAAATGAAGGTAAAAATCTGAAAGATATAAACTCATACGTTTTGTATTAAAAGACCAAATGCCTAACCTACCAGATCTTAACTCAACCCAAACACAAGTAAATCTGATATATTATAAACCGAAGATGTAATATAATTACCTTGATTAGACGACATTGTGTTAGATGCTCTACTGCGCCCCGCCATAATTAACTCGCTGATCAAATAATAGATCGATTTTTGTGATGACTCGAAATAAACTAACTAATTAAAGAGAGAAGAAACCGGATTGAAAATGAAAAAAGAGAATATATATATATATATATATATATATAAAAAAGATTGAATTTAATTAGCTAGTTTGATATGAGTAGATAACATAATGGGGACATGGAAATGTACGTAAAGGAATGTGTGATCAATTATATATAATAAGTCCAAAATAGTGAAATTGCTATATACGTTGATTGGTGATTAGTATTTCTGACTTTATTGTTGAATTGTAGATAGATATGACCATGCATGCATCATCAAATATATCATGCATGCATGCATGCATGGTATGTGTATCCGTCATTCTCCTCGTTTTATTTCCCATTGCCCTACATTTTTCAGTCAACCCTACTCCCTCTAGGCCTCTACTCTACTATTTAGGACTATATGTTTGGAGTATTAGTGAGGTTGCTCTTTAAAAAAAAAAAAAACAAAAAAGAGAGAGAGATTAGATTGGTGGTTGCATTTAAGACATGTATTAAGGCGGGTCTGGTCTAACTTTAAAACGTTCGGTTAAAAAGTTTAAAACATTAAAATTTTATAAACATTTGGAACTGTAGGCGTATCTTTTTTAGCTAATAGAAAAGTTAGACCAGACTCGTTATGTTTTAAAGTTTTTAAGCGACTAGCAGTAACACCGGTCTGGTATAGCTTTAAAAAGATATGCTTGTAGTTTTGATGTTTATACGGGCTCAAATATTCCAAAATAATGCATAATTGAATTATGTGAGAGCGAGAGTATGACTCGACTTTTACTCCACCTAAATAAATCATGGGTTAACTCATTTAGTCGATATAATGATCTCAGTTTCAAACCCGTGCTAACTTAGCCAAAGATGATATATACCTTGTTGAGCTAGCTAGAGCATGTTACCATGACGGAAACGGTGATTAATTATCTTGGTATACGTATTAATTTTTTACATATCACACATTTGTCTTGTGATTTAACTAATGTAAATCTGATTGTGAAATGTGAAATTCCTCGTTATCCAAAAGAAAAAATACCGGTATGTGGTCGTTAAATATTAAGTAGTGATTATCAATCAATATGGTTATTTATCCAAGAGGTGAGGGAGTAATGACTATTTGTCATATAAACTCATTAATTACAAAGATAAACATTATCATTATCACGAATTCTCATTGAAGACGGGTGCTATCCGTGACAAGCTGAAAATGAATAGTGTCGCTTTCACAATATGCAAGTGGCACTATCCATGGGGTGTTCCATTTCTTCTCCACTTGCCCTCCTACTTGGTTTATTGTGAGAGAGACACTATCCGTCTTCAGCTTGTGACGGATAGTGTCCGTCATTTTGTGATTTAAAGTATGGCCCTCCTAACTCGAGTCGTCGTAGATGGTAGGTCTAGTAATTCCGACACCATCACGTGGCTGAAAATCGACATCTGTACTAAATAACACAAATATTATCACGCCATCACGTGGTCTTAAAAGGTACAATTGATGTATATATAAACGTTGGATTATTTCCAGCTTAACATTTTGTCACAAATTTCTCTGTCGCAGTTAATATCCGTCACAAGCTTGTAACGGGTCAAATAAAACTTATTTGGGAAGATTACCATATTTTACTTTTATCGCTTACAAAATAAAAATAAGTGAAAATTGTTTATTTGGGCATACTCGATATAATAGAAGATCTTACGATGCATAGTCTCATGCCATAGTTATTTCCATAAAATTGCTTTTAAAGAGGTTTTACCCAAGTTTTAATCATTGATTTTATTTGCAAGGATAAAAATTTAGTATATTAGAATTTTATTACGGTGTGTATTTTTTTTTTTTTTATGAGCTCTTCATCTATTATTTTTAAGAGGAAGGATTTTCATAATCGTTGTATTATTATTGGTCGATGGCTCGTTCCTATGAAAAAAAGGAAGCTAAGACAAATTTGTAAAGTTGAATTTTGCATTTTTATGACAGGGAGTATAATTATAGGTCAGGGCAAAAGACAAATTTGTCCATTTTTTCAGATTATACATGCTCTTACATTTAAATCTTTAATACTTCGTATCTAATATAATTAACACTTGTCCCTCACTGACTCGAGGAAGACTAACTGTTAATTACATATAAAAATGTGGGTACAGTAGAGATGGAAGTGGGTTGTGTCGGGTCGTATCACGTGCTGGCCCACAATGTCTGGAGAAGAATTGAAAATGACACGGCTTGAGCACTGAAAGGTGGTTTTGTGTAGTGCCAGTGAAATGAAAAGGGACAAATGCTCAGCCCAGACAAGGCCCACGACTCATAGCGTGTCGTGTCATGCCATGCAATTCCTCCACTTCAATAAACTTATTTCTTTGTGTGATGAGCTTGCGCAAGCACGTTGTACCCAAGTGGATCGTGTTGTGTCTGGGCTAGGCACGACCTTTTCTCTCAAAATTTGGCCCAAGCATGGAATCGACGTGTCGTCCCATGTTGGGCCGCCAATTTCGTGGTCGTGCTAAAATGTGTCGTGCCAAGAGTGAACCTAATTGCCCGCGTGCCACTTCCATCTTTAATATTGTACGGAAAAAGTCCGCCAAGGTTGAGCCCTCTATTGATTAATCACTTAAACTAGTCTATGCTGGAAAAAAAAGGTCGGTAAATTTTAAAAAGAGAAAGCCGGTAACATTTATTTTATTATATTCTTAAATTTGATATATTTTCATTTTTAAAATGTTACCATAGTATTCAAAACGTTATATTATTTTTCTTAGAAGAAACTAAGAAAAATAAATCAATCAATAAGTCTTCTAAGAGACCGTCAATGTGATACTATCTATACTTTGTTTAGGATACATCCAAATCACGTAATCCAAATTAAAACAGACAATAAACATCGTTACTTAAAGATGTTAATAATTTAACGGAAATAAACAATAACTCAAAGGTTACTTGTCACAATTGGAACTTATATTCACTAAAGAATTTACTGTCACATCAATGGTGCAGTAAAAAAATGTGTATGGTGTTATCAGTGGTAGAGCTAGGCGTTAATAGAGTAGCAGGGATGTTCGTTTTTATTGGAGGATAAAAATTTCAAAATTTTGTTAGTTTTAACTTGTACTCTCTCCGATTAACACCAATGATAACATGGACCCACTTTTTGTGAGGAGAAAAGTGGGTTCATGTTACCATTGGTGTGGATCGGAGGGAGTATTTGCAATATTATTATTCATTCGCCTTGTTAAAAATTTTTTGTTCCATGATTACAAATACTGACTCCGTCATTGGGTATCATATATAAAATTTAAATGTTTCTTTTATTTGAGATATTTTTCTTTCAAATTCAAACAATACGTATTATTTTTTTTTATAGTAGCTAAGGTGCAAATTATTTATGGACATACCAATTGTAGACTTGTAGCACTACCGCAGTCCTAAGCTCACAGAAAAATTAAAATTAGGCCGTGTTAGAATTTGAGAGGAAAGAGTTCAAAATAACAGTCATTGTATAATATGAATCGTTTGTCAAACCGATTTTAATATGTAGTTATAAGAACGTTTTTAACAAAATGACGAAATGACAAGTTCTTATGTACTCATACGTGACAAGAGCTTAGAAAATGTTTGGAAAAAAATGAAGATGATTTTTCCAAAAAAAAAAAAAAATCACATAAAAATTCCATATCCAATAAGATTGCATGATAAGAAAAGAAAAAAAAACATGCACAATACTAGAGTAAGTCAGTAAGGACAATGTTGACAATTGGACAATTATAGGACAATTATAGGAGGGAAAAAAAAAAAAAAAAAAAAAAAAAAAAATTAAGAAAAAAAAAATAATAAATAGAGATGTGATAAGAACCATATGTTAAAGATGAAAGGATCTCCATTCATCTTAAAATGGTGGAGGACACCTTTCCCACTCAATCACTCATTAATTTGACGTTTCCTTACATTAACAATAGTTCAGATCATATACATCCTTGTCTATGTAAACTTATCTTGGACTCATGTACAAGTGTTGGATATCACCTATGAGGATGTGTTTAGATCTGGGTCAATCGGGTCGGGGTCTGGGTCAGTTTGGGTCTCTTATTGATTTCGGGATAGTTTGGATTGAGTTATTTTGTGTTTGTTGGTTGGGTTTGCAGTTCGGATTGTTTTAGGTCAGGTCATTTTCGAGTCAATGAATAACACATAGAGGTGTCTTCGGGCCGGGTTCGGATTAGGTCGGGCTTACCTGTCTAGGCCCTGAACCAGCCAGGGGGAGGGGCGGGCTTGACCAAGCCTAGCCGGGCTGGGAGTGTGTTTGACCCAGGTCAGGCCTGTGGTGGGTGGAGGGCGGGCCGGGCTGGCGTGCTTGTGTAATTTTTTTTTTACTAAATAGGCGGGCCAAGGGCGGGTCGGGGTTGGGTTTCATGACCCGGGGCCGGGCCAGGGAGAGAAGGCGGGCTGGTCCTGGCTGTGTGCAGAAAGATTCCGCATGGCGGGCCGGATCAGCCCGTGCTGTTGGCCACCTCTAATAAGAGATAAAAACCAATTTCAAGCCTTTTCGGGTCAATTAGAGTTATGTTTTATCGAGTATTTTCGGGTTTGGTGGTTTCGGATCGTGTCAGTTACGGGTCAAGAAAGTTCGAGTCAGGTTGGGTCAATTCGAGTTCAGCTCACACTCGGGTGATGTAGTTCGGGTCAATTTCGGGTCTCAGGGTCTGCATGTAATTATAGTTCGGTATTTTGCTAGATTGTTGTGCGCACCTTTAACTATGCCAAGAATGCTACTAGTAATAAAGGGTCGCGTACTAGTGAGGTCTCAGCCATTAACGCGCTTTTTGGGTCAGGGTGCGGTAATATTAGTCACGATCATCCAAGGCTGACATACGAAGACAATAAAAGTAGACAATACGATTACTAAAAGTAAGCAACAAGCATTAACAAGGTTAAAATAAGGTAGGAAGCAAGCCGTCTTCATTGATTAGAACGCTTATTTGATAATACAACTATTGTAGCAGAAATATTAAGTGTGCACGAAAGCGATACGTACTCTAAATAAATACTCCCTCTGTCCCGGTCATTTGTTGTCCTTTGGTTTTGGCACAAAGACCAAGGAAAGAGGAGAGAGTCAATTATAACATGACAAGTGGACTAAAATTGAAGGTGAAAGATCAAATTACTCATCAAATGCAATCCTAAAATAGAAAGGACAACAAATGACTGAGACACCCCAAAATGGAAAAGTACAACAAATAATCAAATAATCGGGACGGAGGGAGTAATCGATTAAGCTAACCAAAGAATCATAACCCAAAATCTGTAATATAGGAAGAAATCCTCTGAATATATCCTTTTCAAATCATAAAAATAAGTACGAAAATATAAATCTACGAGATCGAAATGCGCGGACCATTACGTATTTCTTGGTGTTAACCCGAACTTTTTTACAAACATATAGTTCAGTCCTTAGTTCGGTATTATATTAATGTTTTAACTTCAAATGATAATAACTAAAAGTAAACAAATGATTGGACGGAAAGAGTATATACTATCAGCGTATTATCTATGCCACATCCTACATCCTTGGACTCCTTGTCCAATCATACAGCATTCATTGTATTAGTTTAAAACTTTAAGTAATAAAGCACAATAAAAGCAGATAGTCAGTGGTGGAGCGAGAGGCTAGCAGGGGCACTCGTCCCCACTGACATTTGAAAATTTCGAGATTTTTAATTAAATTTTTTTCGAGACCCCTTATAATATAACCTTTTACATCGGCATTGAAAATTTTCGCCCCGCTTACTTAAAATCCTGGCTCCGCCACTGTAGATAGTCATGTCTTTACTCTTTACCAAGAAGGCATGATAGCATGTCAGTATGAGATACTCCCTTTGCATCTTTCTGATCTTCCCGCTTCAATCAAATACATTTATATACGAGTGTTAAATAATTAGACCCGCTTCAATAAAATACATTTATATACGAGTGTTAAATAATTAAAGATAGATATTACCAAATAGGAAGAAGAGAGAGTTAAAGCCAGCAGAAGTGGTGAAGTAATGGGTCCAGGCAATCCAGCACTCTAGCATAATGCCAAGGCACTTGGAACATAATCCTATCATATGAACTACGGAGTACTTCATACAACAATGTCTACATCACAGAAATTGCCTACCTAGATGGCTAGATAACTTTGTTTTTTCTCCAGCTATTTTCGAATTCACAAATTCTTACTTATGGCCGTCAAAAGCTTGTGATTACTCACACCCGATTTAAATAATGTTAAAAAGGAAAGGTGGTTGTGAGACGTCACAAGAAAGACTTGCTGTTTAGAATCACACCCACTAGATGAAACCATGCATTAGATTATTTCTACGCAGCAATATCAGCAGTGACTAATTTATTCATTGCTTGGGGCATCGTCCATGCTAGCCATCTCGCTCTGCCATCTGAAAATGAAAAATGTTAATAGCCTAATTGAAAAGGTAGGACAGCAGTTGCGGCACCATAACAAAGTATGTAAACCTTGATACATTATGCTAATGTTACAGGAGATATTTGCTGCTGAAAGAATTTGGCAGAAAGGTCATAGAAACTCTAGTTTAACCACAAAAACAGTAGAGCTTCTATATCAGATAGCATGCTTTTCAGATAATAATCAATAAGTTATCATAGACAACTCATTTGATTTTTAAGTCGGCTAGTCGGCTACAGAAACAACAAATAACTAAAGCCTCGAGTTTCAGAAGCAGAGAAACTCCACTTCGCGAGGCCAAATGAGGTTCCGTTCTAAAACATATGGACAAGGCGCTTTTAACAATACGCTTCCACCACATTCATAAAACTCTATCAGCAAAGGTTAGATTAATTTAAATTAAATTTGAAGGCCAATCGCGGTACATCAATTCACCAAAGAGGGTAACAGCCACATTCATCAAACTCTGCTGATGATGCTTGATGTGTCCTCTGCCAAAACTTTTGTATTTCTTATGCTATACTAAAAGAACATTTAAAGTTAGGATAACTTAAAACAAAACAGATAATGCTCCAACATAAACTACTGTGTTAAGTGTGTTTTTCGTCCACGTCCTTGATCAATAGTGAGTACCTAAGAAACAGGACTTCTTTGCTCTGATCTGATAATTTTATATTCTGCAACTTTTTATCAAATCTTGACCTATTTATAAGCACCCACCAAATGAAGCAGAATCATATTAATTTCAAAACACATTTCTGTGAAGTCATCATCTCGCGGTCGTTCTCCCACTAGGACTAATAGCAAATTAGCAATAGGGCAATAGCATGGCTGATAAAGTACATCTTGCTGTTGGAATAATGGGTACATGTCTAACATATCCTATCCCTATAGATGCATGGTATTAAATCAACATCGTGTCTAACATATCCTATCTCCCACTGCACGCGTCTTTTGTGGCTATATAAGCCACATTCAATAACATTAGACCGCAACCACAGACACCACGACTGTGACAGAAGCCGAGATTCAATACTATGCCTATGACTAAAGACTAAATCACGTAAATTTCTTCTTTTGCAGGGAATGCAGCTTCTTTGTTACTTTATGGAGCACCTGTGTATGTTCTAAAACCACCTTGGTATCTTTAAGTTTTATTTTCTCTCCTTTTTATTCCCATGCAATAGAATATGGCATGTAATTATATAACTTGCAAATTTATTCTGTTCCCAGATTGACATTTGCAACCATCATAAGGAAAAAGAGTACTCAAGAGTATTCATGTATTCCCTACATTGTTGCTCTACTGAATTGCCTCATCTATACCTGGTATGGCTTACCTATCGTAAGCTGTGGATGGGAAAATTTCCCGTTAATAACCATTAACGGCTTAGGTATCCTCCTGGAGTCCTCTTTCATCATTATCTACCTTTGGTTCGCTTCAACGAGGGGAAAGGTAAGTATATGGAGTATCTTGCTCTTTGAAACACTGTAAATTTTAGGAGCCAAGAACTTTACTTTTTCAGGTTGGTGTACATCCGACATCCCCTAACCCCACCACAACCTTGAGCCACTAGGGCGTGGGGTGATATTGTTGTTGAAAAGCTTATGACTAATGCTACATGCATGTCCCATAGAAGCCCAAATTCCTGTCTATACATTCAAACGGGAAAATGAAAAGGGTGATTTAGAAGTTCTCATAATTACACAAACATCATGGAACATTTGCAAAACTTAACTGTGCAGGTGAAGGTGGCTGCAATAACAATACCTATTGTAGCAGTTTTTGGTGTCACTGCGTTGATTTCCGCCTTCTTGCTCCATAATCACCACCAACGGAAAGTGTTTGTTGGTAGCATAGGACTGGTAGCTTCAGTCGCGATGTATAGTTCCCCACTTGTAGCTGTGGTACGTGTTTCACATGTTTCCTGTTGAAGAGCAGCATTCCAAATCAATTTCCAAGTTAAAATGTTACTGTAAATAATTAACTAGACGATTAACATTTTTAATGGAATTTTACCACAGAAACAGGTGATAGAGACGAAAAGCGTGAAATACATGCCGTTTTATCTATCATTCTTCTCATTCCTTGCAAGTTCCATCTGGATGGCTTATGGAATACTAAGCCATGATTTCTTCCTCATGGTTCGTTACACAACCTATGTATTCAATCACGGTTAACAAATCTTATAAATATCATTACACGTTTTAACAACGGCTTTAATTTCGTCTGACAGTCACCTAGTTTGGTTGGATGTCCCCTGGCTATCATCCAATTGCTACTCTACTGCAAGTACAGAGATAGAGAAGTCCCGGAAGAAACTAGCAAATGGGATGTGGAGAAGAATGAAGACGGGACTAAACATGTGGAGCTGGTGACTGATGTCCATGTAAACACTTGAACTTAAGCTATAAAGTTCAGGCTCATTTTCGTCTCAGGGTGTACTAAGAACACTTCCCAGATGTACCTCATAACAAAAAGCGGATCATAGTTGGCATGGTTATCAATGGTGAAACTTGAAATGACTATCTTCATGTTGTTGTGAATCGAATAACTCGACCCAACAGATATAGAGCTTGTTCGGTCACAACCTGATCTTGATCGCAGCTCCATAAATGCACAGATACCAATTCAAAACACGATCACAATAATCATTAAAACCATGATAACTCGGTCACAATGTACAGTCACGGTCTATAACTAACGCCTTGGTATAGCGATCAAGTATCTGTCATCTTTTATCAATGTAAAACACTCACGTGTGAAATATCAAATAGGTTAGCGTCCATATTAAGAATCACCCACCATGATTGTCGACTGAACACTTGACGAAACTTATCCTGCAACATAAACCACTAGCGCAAAGACAGCCCTTACAACAGTTACAAGTGAGCCTGCCCACCATGATTGTCGACTGAACACTTGACGAAAATTATCCTGCAAGATAAACCACTAGCGCAAAGGCCGCCCTTACAACAGTTACAAGTGAGCCTGTTCCTTTGCATCCCACACACTATATCTTTAAGACTTTAACGCACTCATAACACAATCGGACATACACTAGCTCGCGTAGAATCACATCACCAGTCTACAGATTCCCTCACCTTCTTTAACCAGCTACATTGCCCTATATCTCTATCATTCAGACTACAGTCAGCCTAGTTTTTCAGGGTTTCGGATATAACAGCTCGATTAGGCATTTCATCAAACAGTTGATGTGCATCGTCTATTTGCCTCTCTAAGACACAACTCTTCGTCTCAACCATTTGTTACCTTTTAATGATAGAGACCAAGGCATATATCCTTTATGACGAGTATTTTAAATTTTAATCAAAAATAAATAAATAACCGGGACAAAGGGAATATAAAGATATTGGATTTCTGGATTTAACTAGCCAGTTGAATTGGGTCACTACATTATTTGTTTACAATGGTCATAAGACTTAAGAGAGCCAAAAAGTCGAATGTTCTTTGGTTTTGGGATATGATGGACAACAGAAATGACTCGTAAGACTATATATGCGCTCTCGTGTTTAGATAAACAAATAACCGGAATTGAGGGGTATTTCTTATGCATTTGTGAATGAAGCTTTGGCGACTTTGTTAATTGTACCCTGTATTAAACACTGATCATTTTTATGGGTTTTACCAGTAATTTTGTTAAGTATCACATCAATAGGAAACCACGTAAATCCGTTTGTCTGTTTTATTTCTTTATTCTTTAAAGATGAGGGGGTCAGTTGTTAAACGACAATTGGATCAAATTGAGTGTGGACGATCAAATTGCCAATTAAAAGCATTCTCAAAATAAAAAGTGAACAATTGACGATTGAACGGTGGTTGTAGTGCCGAAATTTTACGCTTTTTGGATCAAGTAATCGACTATGAACGGTGATTGTAGTGCCAAATTTACCAAACTTAACCGAACTCACCATGTGTCATAAGTATTGCTGATCTTCGATTCTAATTCTTCATGCTTATAAATACCTCTAAACAAAGTTCATCATTAGAAAATGGAACATCAAAAAAACCAAAAAATGGAAGACCAAACACAATCGAAAATAAACAGAATTAACTATCCAAGTGATGAAATATTTGTCGATTATTCTCCAACGCTTCGGGTTTACAAAGACGGTCGAGTAGACCGGTTGAATGCCACAAAAATAGTGTCAGCCTCACTCGATAGTAGAACTGGAGTCGAATCCAAAGACATAATAATCTTCCCTGAAACCGGGGTGTCTGTTCGGGTATTCAACCCGATAAAATTATTCCAAAGTTCAACAGGCAGAAAAATGCCACTCATAATGTATTGTCATGGAAGCGGTTTTTGCTCTGGTAGTACATTTTCTCCGGTCTACCACAATTTTCTAAACCGGTTGGCTCTCGAAACAGGGGCCATTATTGTATCGGTTGAGTATCGTAAAGCGACTGAATACCCGCTTCCGGTCGCTTACGATGATTGCTGGGATGCTCTCTTGTGGATCTTTTCCCATGATCCCAACACTTACTCTGGTAATAAATTAATAATACTTCCTCTATTTCAGTCAATTTTACGCTAAATTAACAGAAAATAACTTGGTATTATCGAATTCTGCAGGATATTTGAAAAGTGTAAAGAATCCAATGAAACAGATTAACGTAATACATTTGACTAAAGAACCGTGGCTTGAGTCTGGGAAAGTCGACTTTGGTCGAGTTTTCTTAAGCGGGGACAGCTCAGGCGCCAACGTAGCGCACCAAGTCACCTTACAAGCAGGCGTAGAAATTAATAAGAAGATCATCAACAGCCTCATACTAATCCACCCTTTCTTCTGGGGGAAGGTACCAATTGGGAACGAGATAAACTGTAAGCGAGGCCAAGACGGGGCAGCCTTAGCAGCAAAATTATGGGAAGCCGCGCGCTGGGGCTCGCCTGCCAGTATGGATGATCCATGGATGAACCCAGCCATGGACCCGACATTGTCGAGCCTCGGGTGTCGAAGAGTGTTGATTTGCTTGGCTCAAGAGGATGTATTAAGAGACAGAGGATTGCTGTATGAAAATGCACTAAGGAAAAGTGGATGGTCAGGAGATGTCAAAGTTCAGGAGATTAAAGGAGAAGATCATGTGTTTCATCTTATAAAACCTTCATCTTCTAATACTATGGCTTTGATGAGACAAATTCAGGATTTTGTTAATTGTAATTGTAATAATGCTCAATCAAAACTCTAGATTTCATTTATCAAAAAAAAAAAGCCTCTAGATTTCAAGTATGTGATTTTACTCTAGGTAAATTCTTGTGTTTACGCAACTGTTATTATAAAATCTAGGGACGGACCTTAAAACCGAGTAAACTTTAACCGAGTAAACATTAATAAAATGTAACAATGTTAATCTATAAAATCTAATTAAAACGCTATTTAGAACATCTAACTAATGTGACATTACAAATTAAATGTGACATGCCAAAGGTGATATGGCAAATTAAATGTGATATGGCAAGACTCGAGCATTTTTAAGAATTTTTAAAATTATCCCCTTTAAACAAGTTCATCTACCCAATTTTTGTATTAATCTTGACTGCGTTCGAGCAATTGCAACGGAGAGTTCTTTGCATTGGGTTTGTAAATAAGAATCTTTAAAAAAAGTTTGTCCCATCGCAAAAAAAAAAGTTTGTTCTTTAATGAACAAACTTGGTTTGAAAACAAGAATCAAGTTGTTTCAAAAAACAAGAAAAATTGTAATTCTCAATAAGTAATTAACAAATCAATTACATTAAATAAATAATTAGGGGTTTATGGAAGAAAAGTTCAATATTTTATTATTGACATTGTCAAAATGTGACATAGCAAAGGAAGAACTTTATATAAAGTTCTTAAGTTGTACTAATAAGTGCTAATAAATTTCATTAAATGTATATAATTGAAGAGTTTATTTGTTAATCAGTCTTAACTTTTGGGCTTCAAATCCCACCAATCTATCTTTATATATATTACCTAGCAGTAGTACTAAGGGTAAGATTATTGGTGAGTCTTGACATGAGTCTTGAGACAAAACTCACTCAAGACTCTCAATAATCTACCCAAGTCTTGAAAAAGTCTTAAGTTGAGTCATGGAAATCGAAGACTCAACTTAAGACTCTACAAGTGTCTTGACCTCACATTTTTATAATGACAACCAATAAATTGCTACCATGTGTCAAAAGTATTATTATTTTCCTTTTTATCTAAAACCCCACGAGAAAAGTGTACTAAAAAAGTTGAGTCAGATGAGTCTTACGGATAATGTATTAAGTTTGAGATGAGTCTGAGGTGAATCTGAACAATAAAATAATAATAAAAATTAGTGAAAAACTAATGTAGCAGAGTCTTAAGACTGTGATGAGTTTGACCAATAATCATACCCTAACACTCTACTCACTCATCATATGTGTATGGATTTTCCATCACTTTTTTTAAATTGTAAGATGTATCCATAATTCATAAATCTTTGTATTACTCCAATCATTTTTTCTTAGCTACCATATTCGACGAGAAGCTTGTAAACTCTTAACTCTCTCTCTAAATTCTACGCTCGCACTAGGTGTTCAGCTTTAGCCATAATTATTTTGATTTTTTTTCCTTTTAATTGTACTTTTTATTATTGACACGTTGTAAATTTGTAATGGTTTATAGGACTGAGAAAAAAATCCGATCCGAATTTAAATACCGAATCTGAGCCGAAATCCGAATAACGGATCCCGGAATTTCAGTTTTTTTCCGGTTCCGGTATCCGAACCGGATTTTTTTGGGATTAAAACGGACCAGGTTCGAATCTTAGTAATCCCAAACCGGATACCGGTTTATTTAAAAAAAAATTACTAGAACCGTCTCAGGAAACTAAATAGGCAAATACACCACAAATCAATGAAATCATACAGAAACCCTAAGTCCTAACCAAATCAATCGCAGTCTTCTACTCTTCTCTTCACTTCTTTCAGTCTTCCCCTTTAATCAAATCATATCAAAATCAACTCAAGATCTTGCATCTATTCATCAAATTTTTGAGCTTTAATCTACTAAGGTTTGTATATTCATTCTCTTATACATTTTATTGATTTACATTCTTTTTTTTCGTCTTTATTAATTATTATATATGTTTTCGAAATTAGTTATTCTTGTATCCGATACAATACACGTTCATGCACCTAAACTAATTTCGAAAACATATATAATAGTTAATAAAGACTAAAAAAAAGAATGTAAATCTGTAACACCCTCATACTCCAAAGTGCCTTACAAGGCCACCTTAAGTACGAAGATGCTACCATCTCG
>VHZZ01000154.1:242229-259578 GCA_009801015.1 Silene noctiflora
GAGGGGTAAAGATGCATAAAAATATTACTTATCAGTGTACACCTCTACTTGTATGCATCCTTCAATTCTATATAATCTCTAAGATTCTCACCGGTCCACTTTATAAATTAGCCCTCAACATTACCAATTTATCATACTTAATTACTTATTAGTTTAGATCCCGTGTAATAAAAGCATGATATATAGAGTTTTTATTTTTAATAAATTACTTATATAATAGTGGTATCTCATAAATTTTCATTTTTTTCGTCATTGTATTTTGCTTTGAGAAAATAAAAGTTGAAACTGAAAATTAATCAAGAGAATCGAGTAATGTGTTGAAATGTAATTTTAAAAAAATGTGTTTTTCAAATGTGTTTTAAACAAAACTATATATGTACATATCATGGGCGGACGGGGGGTGGTGCAACGAGGGCATAGTGGCATGAGTGGTGGTTTGATGAAGAAGGGTTACGTGGTTGATAACTGATTGTCATTGGTGCGAAAAAAGTGACTATTGTTAGTTTAAGACATAAGTCAACAGAACAATTACTCAAATATTGACGGTATAGAAGTTTAGGGTTACGGTGATGGTTAATGATAAATGTTAGGGGTACTACGTAATATTTCGAAAAGTGAAGGGGTACCATGTAAAAATCGCAAAAATACAGGGGTACTATGTAGAAAATTCTTAAATATTATAATTATCTATTTTAATATATGATATTAGTAAGAGTAAGCATTTTTTACTTAATATATTTAATATCACAACACTATAAAAAATATTGAATTGCTTAATTGTTACACGCACGTGACCAGCAATGACTATATTTATATGATAATCATTTGAGTAATTAACCATGTGATAAAACTATTCTGTAAAGTAAATATGAACATATTTCATTTCCAAATTTTTAAAGTTCAAATAACTTTTTATCATTTTATATTTGATTTATTGGCTTTAAATACAAAATTTTAATAAATTCTCTATTTCGGGTCTGGTCACGGGTTTATTTGGCGGGCCTTGGCCCTAAATATGCGGGTTATTATCGGGTCGAGTCGTTTTCGAGTTCGGGTTGAAAAGAGCTTGTTATTTCCGGGCGGATTTCGGTGGGTTTTTCGGAAAAAAGTCATCTTTTGACAGCTCTAGTGGTGATTGTATATATGTCAAGATATCGTATATAATAAAGTCTATGATCTATATTAATAAAGATGATAATATTATCACGATATATAAATATAAATTAAAAAGAGAAAATTGTTGGTTACAGTCTTTTAAAACTATTTTTTTTGTAAATTACAGCCTTATATTATTTGTTTTGTAAATTACGGCCAAAATATCACTTAGGATGAGAAATTACAGCCAAAACAATTATTTCGGTGGAAAATTGATGCAAATTTGAATTTTTGTCACTTAAATTCATTTTTTAAGACGAAAATACTCTTACCTTCATCCTTTATATTCCCTTATGTTCATCCCCTCCATATTTCACGACTCCATCTTCTCTCTAATTCTCCATTTCTTCAACAATATCATTTAATCCAATTCGCCCCTTTTCTTCAAATTCTATCATAAGCAATTTAATTTAATTCTATCATTTCCATTTTCACTTAAAAATAATTTGTGTTCTTTATTATCAATTTTCCCTAAATTGAAAATAATTAATTAGGGTTATTCAATTTTTCCCAAATTGAAAATAATTAGGATTTTTCATTCTTTATATAGTGTTGATGAAGATGAGAGGTAATAAGTAAAGTGAGAGGTAAAATGAAATGATCTGGGTTAGTAGTAGAGCTGATCAAGTGCGGGCTGACCCGTTTGGCCCAGCCCGTTCGGCCAGCTAAAATAGCGGGCCTGGACAAGAAAAATCAAAAATTAAACGAGCAATGGACAAGAAAACTAGGCCCGCTTGAATAAATGGACGGGTTTGGACTAAACAAAATCGCCCATGGACGGCCCACTATTAAAAGTAACTTCATAAAAGTCCTCAAACCTTCAATCCTCCGCCATTCTCTGCTCATTTCATTTATAATTTTTACACTCTAAACCAATTAAGAAGCGTAAATGAATACTTATTCCTTACGTATAAGCGGAAGATTGTCGAATTTACACTTGTCGTATAAATATTTGCCGAGAGTGAACATGCTAACGGGATTGTCGTATAAAGATAGTACCTTTTAAGTATTTACACGGGAGAGTATGTAACCGGCAACAATGCCGCACAAAGACCATAACAAAAATGAGCTTTTGATGTTTGTAAGAGAACATTGTCAAACATGTGTTTTTTCCAAAATTTAGTAAACTTTATCTTTTGAAAGTTAGTATACTTTCTTACGGGTAAGCTTTTGAAGACAATTGTTAAGTTTTAGTGGGATGTAGAGATAACAAACTCGTGTTTTAATAGAAATACTAAATTTTGCATTTGATTTTAGTCAGACCCACTGGCCAACCCGCTCTCTTAAAGTGGGTGGGTATGGACGGTGGAAACCGGCCCGCTTAGCGGGCTCGAGCAATAAAATAAGGTCTGCCGGATACTTTTTTAGCAGTTGGGCCCGGCCCGTGTCCGGCCCAACCCCGCTTTTGAGCAGCTCTAGTTAGTAGGCTTTCATATAGGAAAGCTAAGGGTATATCGGTCACATTTTGACAAAATTCACCGGAAACGTTAACTTGGCACAATTTTGAAAAAAAGTTATATTATGATTGTAATTTAAAAAAAAAATTATATAAGACTGTAACTTACAAAAAAGTGATTTTTAAAAATCTGTAATTAATAATTTTCTCAATTAAAAACGCAATTTGCTACCCAAAAACCATCATTGATCTGCCCCAAAGAATAAGTCATGCACTAATATGATGATTCACACTAAATAAACACTTAAATTAACTAGATTACGTTGATTATAACTTTTCACAACACTTATTGTGCGTTGGTCGACTTTAACAATGAGTTTTTCTAGTTTATGTTTTTACATCAATGTTTGAGGATCTCATATCTTAAACAAGTGTATACAATTCGATTTTAAAATCTTTTGAATATTGAACTTTTGAAGTTTATTATCTAAATCGTTGATATGGTATACTCTGAGTCATAGACTACGTCTCTAAAGAGACGGTAATCTGATAACCTAAACAAGTACATACATATTCGATTTTAATCTTTCTTGAATGAAAATGTTTGATTGATAGGGCCTACTATACCATGCTATCAATTATCTTTTCATATGTACCTTAGCTTGAATGAAAATGTTTGATTGATGGGGTGTCTATTATCTAAAATGTCAATATAGAATACTCCGATTCTTAGACTAAGTCTCATAAAAGATAGTCTTGTAATGAATCAATCGGGATACATTTTTACAACTTGAAATAAAAATGATAAGAGTATCAAACAAGTGTGTATAAAATAAAATTATTTGGGATATTCTATGGTGTACCTCCGAGTTTTTCGATTTTCTATATTGTACCCCAATATTTTTGAAATTCTATGGTATACCCCTAACTCTATACAGTATTCTATACAATGAACTTATTTATTGTCTTTGCTAGCTTAATTTCTTAATTGATCTATTAAATCGTCTATTTATCATTCCAATTACTGAACAACTTACGTATTTACTTATTAGTTCGCCGAATTATCATTAACCCACCAAATAGTATACGAATTTAACTCAAATTTATCAAATCGTCATTATCATTTCATGCTTCGTAACGGAGGTTTTTAATAGTTGTTTGTGCTTATTAAAAGTGATTTATGATGTTTCTCGTATAAGATGGTGATACAACATTAATAAGCCAAAATAAAGGTCAAATTACGTCTGTTTTAAAATTATAAAGTTAATGGAGATTTGAATGAGGTCATGATGGAAATAAGTAAGAAGTTTAAGGGTACACCATACAATTTCAAAAATGTAGGGGTACAATATTAAAAAACGAAAAACACAGGAGTACACCGTAGAATATCCCAAATTATTTTATCGATAAAAAATAGTCACAATTTACGACAAATTAATACACCCGATATAAAAACATGTTTAAATGAAAGTCACCTCAAACCTGTTTAAATGAAAAAGTCATTTCAAACTCCAATTTATAATAGAGTGATTATAAAAAACTACACATTATGGATACCTAAAGCGATCCCATTTTTCGTTAGTTTTTATCTGAATTCTATAATCAAGAGAGAAAAAAAATTAATTTTATTACCCAAAATACTTTTTGTATAACCCTGTCAACCAGAAATAAACAAAAGATAAATCAAGAAATTACTTTATTTAGTCAAAATCAATAAATTTACTTAAAAGTGTGTAAATATAAATAATAAATATAAATATAAATATTTTTCTGAAATCATTTTTTGTCAAATATCCTGCAACTTCAAATATCCTGCAACTCTTAGTCATTTTGCTTCGATCAAAATTCATAATTTCCCCCCCAAATTTCTAGGGTTTCTATTCATCTCGTCAACAATTTCAATTTCTTTTCGTTTCCAGCAGGTTTCACTAACTTTCTATGGTATATTTTTTCAATTAATTTAATTCTGCTAATGTTGAACTTTTCAGCGATTGTTCTTTACTGCTAATGTTTTGCTGTTAGTTTGCTGTAAATTTGATGTGAATTGAAGTAATGTTGAAGTTTTGTATGTTTGAATTGTATGTAGGTTGATTGTTTATGTTGTTGAATTAGGGATTTCGATCATTTCTTGTGTTAATTTGTGCTTATTTTGCGTTGTATGTTGAAGAATTAGGGTTCTTGTTGATTTTTTGATTGTTGTATGTTCTTGCTGATGATAGGCAATTGATTTTACGCGTCGGAGGTTTATCAATTTTTGGTGTTAGATGCAGGGAATGTGATTTTTTTTTCTTTTAATGAAGAACGGTAGTTATCTTGCGCGGTTCGGAAAATTAAAGCGCGTTTTTTTGTTTATAAAATATGCTGCATTTGGTCTACATTTGAATTATTTTGGTTCTTACATTGGAAGTATTTGTATGGTAGTATTAGATATGGAGATGAGAAAGTTGATGTCTTTGGGTGTCGATATCTGAATGTAGTAGTTCACCGTTTGTTGTACGGTCTGTAGAAGTTAGGGCGTAATTTGTTTCGCGAGAAATGTTGCCTTTGGCTAATATTTGAATGTTCTTAGTTCTTATGTTGGAGGTTTGAAGTCCTTGAATGTAAGATTGCCTCAGTACCCTGAGTATTGTGGGCACCTGCAAGTTAGAGGGGTTGCCCTGCCAGATGTACACTACCTTATATGAGTTATACTTCTGTTAGAAACACAAATAGGGTGTTTTTGGATGATCCAAAATGATAATTGTGTCGTATGACTGCTACTTTACAATAAAAAGAAGCCAACCAATTTAGCGAGTCATGGCAGTAATGTAAAGTTTGTTGTTTTTCTTTTGTGTTAGGAAAGTTAGGGTGTGATTTCATCCTTTTTGATATTTGAATGTTATAATTTCTTAGATTGGAACTTGAAAGTCCTTGAATATAGAGGTAGAAATGAGAACAATTATGTTTGTAGAATATCTAGCATTGTAGTACTCATAATTTACGGTTTGTTGTTTTCTTGCATGTTAGAAATATAAGAGGAGAACTAAGGAGAAGACGTGGAATCAGAAGGTTGAGATGGGTGGTAGTAGTGAGTGGCTACAACGAAATGATTTTTGTCCCAACGGTCTGGTGGTGGAGGAAGCAGCTTCCATTTCTCGACCTCTGGACTCAAGACGATGGGCTAAAGCCGAGGAGAGAACTGCTGAACTCATTTCTCGTATCCAGCCAAACCGGCTGTCTGAGATGCATAGGAATGCTGTAGCATCCTATGTTCAGCGTCTCATCCGTACATGTGTGCCTTGCCAGGTTTTAATTCTCTGCACTCTACTTAAAATTGTGCTATTTCTTGCGGGAATTGGTGAAGACTGAAGATAGTATGGGTGTTCGCTGTGATTGAAACATATAAAAAAGAGAGTTAGGTGTGATGTGTACGACCTGGATGTTTATTGATGAATAAAGAATCTAGCAACAAAAAGAATATTTTGCTCTATTGGATGCTCTTATTATCCTACATTCAGAGACAGGATCCAACAATTTGTCTTTATTTAACACCGAAAAAACTTTGATTTGGTGCTTTGATATTATATCATGTTAGCAGGATATTTAAAGTATTCTTATTTTAAGTTTTTCCTTAGAACTATATCCATATTGTGTAACTTGGTGCTTAATGCACCTAGTCTCATCCCTTTGTTGTCTATGCAATGATTTTTGCAGGTCGTTACCTTTGGTTCCGTACCCCTTAAGACCTACCTACCTGATGGGGATATTGATTTAACTGCATTTAGCGAGGATCCTAATTTGAAAGATAATTGGGCTAAGGAGGTTCAGAATATGCTACTAATGGAAGAGAAGAACTCGCAAGCTGAGTTCCCGGTCAAAGAGGTTCAGCTCATTCAAGCTGAGGTAGCTTATTTCTGTTCCTTTAATTGTTTGCATTTTTTTCATGAATTTTGCTGAGTAACCACTTGCTGATAACATATAAATTACTTCCTCCATTTTTTATTAATCTTCCCATTTGCTTTTGAACATTGTTTAAGAAAATTGATCGTAAGACTCTTTTACCCCTCGCAAGCCTGACCCACCAACATATTTAAGGGTAATGTGGTAAAAATGGTATGAGAAAGGTGTTAAAAGAGGAAGGATAGACAAATGGGAAGATCATTAAAAAAAGGTCAAATAAGAAAAGTGGGAGGATAGATAAAAAATGGGGGAAGTAATAATTAACTGTCTGCACAGAGAATTTTGATAGTGAGAAAATTATACTATTACTTGCTTGGGGACCTTTTTTGTTTTTGCTCTTTTAATTTGTTGTTGTGCTCACACATGATCACTATGATTACCTAGGTTATTAGAGGTGCCCTGCATGAGATTCTGGATGAGATGATCAGTTTGTTAAGTATCATTTACATGAACAGAATGATTTACCAAGTTGATAAAGAATTAAACATAAACCACGTGACTGGATGTTTGAAATTTTGGCATGTAGACGTTACAGTGTGTCTGTGGACTTGATTTTGTCTAGTCTCAGAAACCTAATCCTACTGTTATACATTTGCAGGTTAAGATAATAAAGTGCCTCGTGGATAACATTGTTGTAGATATATCTTTCAATCAGCTTGGTGGTTTATGTACTCTTTGCTTTCTTGAGGAGGTATGGTTCTCTTTCCATGATTTTATTGTGCTTTGGAGTGTTTCACTGTTTTAACTTGAACGACTATTTGATGCTGAACTTGTTTTGTTTCAGGTTGACAACTTAATAAGCAAAAATCATTTATTTAAGCGAAGCATTATATTGATCAAGGCATGGTGTTATTATGAGAGCCGTATACTGGGAGCCCACCATGGGCTTATTTCAACTTACGCTCTGGAGACATTGGTTTTGTATATTTTCCATGTTTTCAACAACTCCTTTGATGGGCCGCTTGAGGTATCTAACTAAGATAACATGCTTTTCTCTCTCACAGGAATGTGGACCTCTATTTATGCATTTTGTCTGAATTTTTCTTAAAGGAAAATGGTTTTTCATTCCTGTCTTTTTCATCTGTAGGTGCTTTACCGCTTCCTGGAATTCTTTAGTAAATTTGACTGGGCCAATTTTTGTGTTAGCCTACGAGGTCCAGTACCAATCTGTTCTCTGCCCAGTACGGCAGGTAACTGAAATCTCAATCTTATCTAGAATGTAAATGAGTTTTCCTGCTGACTGATGCAGCCTCATTTTGAATTACCTTGCAGCTGCTCCTCCTCGTAAGGATGGTGGAGACTTACTGCTGAGCAAAATGTTTCTCGATTCTTGTGGCACTGCATATTCTGTCTTCCCTGCTGTTCCAGAAATTCGGGAAAACCGTTTCACGTCTAAACATTTAAATGTTATTGATCCTTTGCGTCTAGACAACAACCTTGGCCGCAGTGTGAATAAAGGTCCTTCTTAAACTTTACGCTTCTTAATTTTGTTTATTAGTTACTCTTGTTCTAGCTACTAATCTGTTTATGCCTTGAACTCTTGAAGTTTCCAACCTTCTTCCTTTTCCTTACACTTTGACTTGGTGTTTTTCACCTTTTTGTATAACTAAAGTGTTGTTTTTTAGGGAAAGCCTTAACATTTCATTTTAGACGGAAACATGAGTCCTCTCATAAAATAGCCGAATCAACATTTGGACACGCACCTGCGTCGGATACTTCTAACCGAGTCTGAGGAACATAGGTTGAATAGGATGGCGTGCTATCCACCACCACCTCCACTGCCACAACTGTCATCACTGTTCTTGACCAACCATCATCACCACTAACTGTCACAACCATATCACCTTTACCAAACCACCTTCACCATTGTCTCAGCCACTCCCCTTGTCTCCTCATCAACCCGAATTGAAAACCCTGAACTCCCATGCTACCCTTCCCTCATCCCAATTGAATACCTTAGATCTCTAAAGAGAGCGAGAGGGGAAGTTGAGGGTGGGTTTCAACAGAAGGAGGGAGAGTTGTGATGGGTGACACTGAGCAGGAATCAAGGTTGCTTACTTTGTCATGAATACGCCACATCCTATATGCAATACACTTTTATGATATTATACACCCAAATTATACGCGTCCAGTAAGGCCGTTACCCAGTAGGGTAGGGAATTGTAAGGCCGTTACGCCACATCTTAGGTTGGTTTTCGCAGCCGACTATTACTGCTTGTTTTTGAAATGTATCGAGCTTTCCTTAGTCATACTCTGCTGATCTTTCCGTTGTCTTTATCGTCAAATTTGTCATGAAAGCAATCATATATAACATGACCCATTACCTCAAAGGCTTTTGCCTTTGGTAGTGCGAGGGGTTCAAATCCTCACACCCTTGCTATTTGAGATGACCGTAAAGGATTTTTGTCAGATATGCATCAACCAAAAGCTATTTCAGAATATGAGAAGTGCAAACAACTTTGGTGGGTTATTTTGCTTTATATCACCAGATTCCAAAGCCCAAGATTATTGACTCTTGGACTGCATTAAAGAAGAAAATAATGCAATCAACCATTCAATCATGTGTTACAAAGTTTTTTTTTTGTGTGTATGTCAATTGAGGCAGTTCGGCGCGACATGGGTGATCGATTTCTTCTTTTCCCTGTTATTTTATTCCACTGTTAACGTTGTAGTCTTTGTAGCCTTTACCATGGCGAAGGATACTTTCTATTGGTCAAGTTTTAGCACTCATTATATTATGTATGTGTGTTTCTAGGCAACTTCTTCAGAATTCGCAGTGCCTTTAGTCTTGGGGCTCAGCAGCTGGCCAAAATACTTGAGCGTCCTGTAGAGGATATAGTGCCTGAACTCAACCGATTCTTTATGAACACATGGGATCGACATGGGAAGGGTTGCCGTCCGGATGCACCTATTCTTGACTTCAGCCGTCATGCACCTGATGTTGATGAAGCCCATCACTCTCTTGGTCATTCAGCACAGCCTAATAGTTTTCCATTGCTTCCAACCATCAGGGCAAATTTGAGTCCTCCTAAACAGAATGATCATTATCATACTGAAAGACGAAAGCTCTGGAAGAAGCAACATGATGATATAAAAAGAACTTGCAGGATGAACACTCTGCATAATAATGGGCATACTACACATCATTTCGCTAGGACTTCTTCTAGTCCTGAACTGACAAGCATGTCCATGTCCAGTGACGCTGCTTCTAATTACAGGCGTAATGTGGCAACAGTAAAAATTGGGGATGATCCCAATTCAAGGTCTGGAAATTCTAGGAGAATGATAGATTCTGAAGCCAGGGTGAATCATGCTCCTCCTATAAGAGAGAGCTCATCTCGCCATAGCCTTGCTTCTGGCTCAGACCACTCTTCTGTTAGTTTTGTTCCCAGTTCGTCTACAGCAGTAGTTTCTTCTGTACATGAATCAAGACATAGATGTGTGGAGGAGCAAGACATTCAGAACAAATTGTCTTCTAATGGGTTTCAACATTATGGAGGGCTTGCTCAAATGCCTGTTAATCTAGCTTCTCACCCATTTCCACCTCCCATCATGGGATATAGTCACCCTAACTATGCTGCCACAATTCCAACGAACGTCTCGTCTGCTGAGTCTGATTGGGGAACTGTGATGAATTATCCTAGTGACTCTTTCTCAGCGCCTCTTCATCAGCAATTAAGACCCATTCGAGTAGTAGCTGAACATGATAAAATGATTAGAGGGTTGAACGAAAGAGCAGTCTTACAGGAAGCTGATCATGTCGATGAACGCACTGGTTTCTGGATTGACAGTAATGGTCATTCCAATGTGGAGTTTGATCCTGAAAGTGAAGACGTCTGTTCTACTAGTTCCAGGTTAATGCCTGCTTCCCCTTCCACTTCCTCTAGAACTCAAGCATCATCAGAAAGTTCGTGGGATGGTAAACCCAGTAAATCTACATATGTGTCGAGATACCCTGTTGGGAAAAAGTCAAGCTCCACCAGGAATCCTGGTCTCACAGTCAATAGGAGGTGGGAAGAGGACGAGGAGCCAGTTGTTCACAATTGTGGCGATAGGCAGAAAGATTGGGTCCAAACCTGTCCTGTGGAGGTTAATCAGATGCCCAGATTTGGACGGCCACAAATGATCTGTCAAAATTCCATGTCACCATATGGTTCTCTACTAGTACATCCTGGTTCACATCAGGGAGTCGTACCAGTTGCATTCTATCCTGCAGGTCCGCATGTACCGTTTGTGACTGTGGTTCCCATATACCATATACCTCCTGAAACAGGAAGCTCTGGTGGACCCAGCAGCCAGAATAACATGGAGAAGGAGCAGTTGAGCCATACCGAGTATTATGATTCAAAGAATATGATTGCTTCTCGAGAACATGCTGAAGAGCCTGCTTCTGACATATTCAATAGTGATTTTGCTAATCACTGGAAGAACCTTCAGTATGGGCGTCTCTGCCAAGACTCACAATTGAGGCATCCTTTTCTCTATCCCCCTGCTGTGCTTGTACCACCACTACCCGTGCAAGGAACCCCAAGTGTAGTATCACCCGGGAGATCTAGTAGCAGCACTCATGCAGTACCTGTTTCGGCGCCTCAATCTGGTTCTGTTAAGCCTGTTGGTGTCTCTAGACGGTATGGTGGGACAGTTTCGAAACAACGAAATGGGACTGGAACTTACTTTCCCAATCCAGTAAGATTTCTTCCTTTGCACTCCCTCCTCGTTTATGATATTCCTATATGAATAGAGTAATTTAATTTTTTTTGTGATAAACCCTTGACTTGGAATTTAAATGTGTAGATAACTAGATACCACATGACCTGATGACCCTTAAAGTTCTTTCGTCGCTAGGAGAATCAATGGAATGGATGGTGTATGTTATGGAGTACTTGACTAGGAATTCTATGGAAAATTCACTTCTATTTTTTATATATAGAGAGAGAAATGCCAATTATTTTTGGGGTTGACAAAAAAGGGAAATGAGGATTGAGGTATCAGTTCGTAAAGAAAAGCTCGGGGTCCCTATTAATTATAATTCCATAACTGACATATTTTGGTGATTTATATGTGGAATATCTCAAACTAATTGCATCTGTATTTGTTAACACTATTATCGTATCAAGTATGAATAACAAAGATAATGTTTTACGTTTCATAGAACCATCTAGTATTTCAGGGTTATGGCTTTCTCCTTTCGAAGTTGATATCTTTATAGGCTGAATTAGGTATTAGAGATGGCATCCGTCTGTTGTAATATATCTATGTTTCTGTTGTAATATATCTATGTTTCTGTTGTCTCACGTTTGGATCTGTTTGGAATTTCAGATCATTTTGTTTGTCCTTTGCTTATGTATCTGTCTTTAATGTTTAAGAGATGGCTAACATCCGTTTGCAATCTGATTTCACTTTCTTCCACTTGCTTTAGAACATAATCAAGGAGCGCCAGTCTCCTACACCCAGGCAGTATCGGTGGGACTACAGTCATGAGAGGAATGAGATTGATACGGATAGGGAACCTAATTGGAATTCCAACTCAAAGCCACGATACAATGGACGTGCTCAACCTCGAAATTACTAGGAGAAGCAAAATATGACCGGTCAGCTAGTATTTTCCAAACTGAGAGAACATGGGATACCGTCCAACACAACTCCAAGCAATTATATCGTTGATTATTCAGTATTTCAAGTGCATTCAGTACACCACTGTGATGAAGTTCCTTCAGCTGGAGATTGTCTTCATCGTTTGTTATGCTTTATCCTTGTCATCACCCTGGTGGTTATACTTGGTGCCTGGTGGACTGAACATCCGCAGTTTGGGTCCGTCTGAGCTCGGGGAATCCACAATGACCAATTGGTCTCGTGGAAAAAAAACCACCATTGATGGTGATCACTCCTTGTAGTGCAGCAGTCCCTTTGTTAAAGAACTGGTTCTTTGGTATATGGAGTGGGAAAATAGAGAGAACGCAGGGCGTGCATGTATGATACTGTTGGAGGTTAATTTGTGTAAGAGCGGAGGGTTTTTGGAGAATCGTTCCTAAAATTAACAGGGTGGGATGATTTTGCAATGGGAAGAATCGATAAGGAGCTGCTACCCGCATAGTCACCTACCATCAAGAATGACCTGAGCATTTTGTCGAAACACATAAAAGGCGGCTCCCATGGACTGCAATATTATCCAGAAAATACAGGACCACTGTCGCCAGATTATGCATTTTCCCTCTGGTTTCTTAGGTGAATTACTGAATTGTGTACTTAACTAGCAAATTCCGGAATCGATACAGACCCATTGTACTTCAAAATTTATGTATCATCATGTCAAACATTCCTTCTGCTGCATTTTTTGCAAGAGAACGTATGTAGCATAGAATTACCTTTTTAACAAAAGATTTCTTATGTTCGGGTTTCGTAATTTTATATACTTTAACTACGTGTTTGTGATTTAGCAGCGGGCCGCAGCCTGATCCTTCTTCCTGAGTATTCATACTTTCTGAATATCCAATTTTTTATTTTATTTTTTTTATCTAAACTCGATACTGAAAAAGTAATGTATGAATTTTTTTGACAGACATTTAAAAAGCCGACGAAAAACACCTTGTTCATCTAAATATCCTTACAACCTTAGATAGACATTACGTTGATACCTCCGTTAAAAAAATCGGAGCTCCGAACTAGCAAGCAAATCGTTTGGGTCTTAACTTCGTAATCATCTATTTTCTTCTAATAATGTAGTATTGTCTATATATTATCACCTCCCTTATAAAACTATGTGCATATTATATAATTTTTTATATAAACGACCAAAACTCGCTTGGCAGCCATACAAAAACTTGCTGCCTCAAGCGGTTGGCCTACACGGTTGGTTATATACTCATCGAGGAGTCTCGTCTCCATCTTGCTAGTCGTACGAGGAACAATAGCACTTGAGACGGGTCATGCAGCGAATATGATGCACTTGTCTCCTTAGGTTTCTTTGATACGAGAATTGGAAATCCGTTCCCTCTATTGTGTATTACCTGTGTGAAATACCGAAAATAGTGAGTGAAATCATATTGACGGAAGGGGAGTCCAGAAGAGGCTATCAAGTTGCCGATCAAGTACCTTGAAAGCGTCTTCATCAGTTGTATCGTCTCCAATGTAGATGGGTACGACATCATTTGATTCGGAAAAGCCTAACGTCTCAAGCAAGTATTCGACAGCATTTCCTTTGTTCCAACTTATACATGGTCTTATCTCCAAAACCTGTGAATCAAATTATTAATGTTTTTAAGCAATGTTCGTGTTTATGTCGTTAGTTTTTCTCTGTTCGGTTTTACCTTTCTTCCTCGTGTTAAACGAAAACGAGAATGATTAGCCAGAACCACCTCCACTCTTTCTTCTACCAGAGGATAGTCCTGCATTTCCATTTATATAAGCCTTAGGTGAAATCGCGAGGTAACAAGTGTCTCGTACGAGTCGTACCATTACCTTAGTGCCCCGGCTTTACCCATGGGCAGGTAAAAAGGATCGAATGCACACAGTCTTACGCTTTCCTCTGTGTATGATTCACAGAGATGGTTTCAACATGACCCATATGAAAACTGTATTGTGATTCGCCTTAGCCGACTGCTACTTCACAATAAAAAGACGTGTAAATTTTATACGGAGTATCATATTCCAAAACAAAAGTATCATCGTATAATTCGAGTTGCAACTTTCAGGAAATTCATACTTTCATCATCTGTACTCGGTAATTAGTTTCTTTTGTACCTTTTCGTTTGCTCTCCGAAAGTGAACCGAGATGCAGAATCTGTTGTCTTCAACTGTGACCCCTTCAATCTTTTTTACTTCTTCTTCTAGCTCTTTGTATATCTGTTACAGTAAATACAAAAGGGTACGATTAGGCCGAAACTTTGTCAATACAGATGCTGTAACCTGTGTTAACTATCAGCAAAAAATATTACATTAAAATCCTGCATAATTTCGACACACCAGAATACCAGATTACCTTCTGAATCTCAGGCAAAAATTCTTTAGCAGGTTGAAAGATAATGGCCTCATTACCCTATAATTCCAAATTTGTTTCGAAATTTCAGAGTTTAGTTTTGGTAAGAACTCGTAAATCATAACTGTGGTACCATATATAGAGATGGAGGGAGACAACTAACCTTCCTGTCGCCAGGTTTATGTTGCCTTGTCATGATATCCATGCCATGACTCCCTGCATAATATACATTATCTAACTGTACAAAATCATATACCTGAAATATTGTCAAAAAGAGTAATTATCAACTCGGTCTGGTATAACTTAAGAATGTAAGACTGTGTCGGCCTGTGGTGAATTACAGGAGACATGATGTACGCAAGTTTACCCTTGTGTTGAACACAGGACGATAAACTATTTTCCGATAGCTGAAAATGAAGATTGAGTCTATATACCTTATTTCTACTTCTTCCACTTATAATTGCTGTTGGAAAATGACTGGCAACTTCGCGTACTGCTGATCTCATCTGCGCCACAAGCAAGATGCAAATGAATACATATACAAGTGAAAAAACTAAAATAACAGAAAGTGCAGGAAAAGTGTCAAATGTACAGGGTGAAAATATTACAGTATCAGACATGAAGGCTAGATCAGGATCTTCAACAATTGGGGAGAGTGTCCCGTCATAATCTAAAAACACGACGATCTTCTTCCCTTTTGCTACGCTCATTATCTCCTCGAATGATTTCATTGCAGAAGGATGATCAACCTGGTATAAAAACAGGCAAACATATTACATATATGAGTAGAAGATTAATGCACTTAGAGCATCTGCAACGGAAGAACAAAGTTGCCGGTTTAACAATTACCAGCCATTCTTTATAATTGGCATTTTCGGCATTTGGTTCTGGGATGTTCAGCTCACATGGTTCCGGAATCACCATACTACTGATCCGTTCATTCTTTACATTCGAGGAAAAACCAATCGTTTGAGGATTGGACGATGAGTGCTTGAAACCAAGTGCATGGTACACTTTCAGCAACTGATTTCTCATCATTATCTGTTGTTCAAACACGATACAAAATTACCTCAGTGCCTCAATTACTCTCGCCTATGCTTGTGTAAAAATCGCAGATGAGTACTTTAAACTTTTTGCATCAGAAGGTTAATTACACTGACTGAATGTTCGATACTTCACAATATAAGAAGCGCATATAATTCAGTAAGTCATTATACTTCGAATTATTCTAAAATAGACAAAAAAAAAGGAGTTAAATTACTGAATAAAAGTTTCTTACAGAAAAATTTACCTTGTTAGAAATTCAAGATGCTACTTGAGACAGGATTAATACAAATAAATTACACCTTGTCAACTCTGTAATCTCTTTATATATACACCTACAACATAATAAAAAAAATGTACTCTTAGAAATTCGTCTTTTCAAAATTTTATTAGCTAAGCTAGTTGCGATTTTTGGTTTTTTAATACATAGGTACGGTAAACCCTTAAGGCATTGGGTTAATGTTACGTTGTTGTACATGCTAGAGTCGAGTGGACCACCTTCGTCAAGAGTTTATTTTTGCGACACCAAATGATACGGGTACGTTGAGATTTGCCAAGTTAACATTTATTTTCTCAATAATTTCATTTTCATACGTTTATTCAATATATAACGGGGGTACGTAACATCACAATTGTTACATCATAGAACAAGTGATTAATTATTTGATTGTGTAATACAACATCTGAGAAGTCATTTTTGACAACATCTTTGATGGTCCCGAGACAAGAAGTATTGAAAATGATACGATTTAGACGATTTCGATGTTGATTAACAAAGGCTAGATTCGAGAGTTTCAGATGTACGCATATTTACCCCTAAATTAAATGTATTACAAAAATACGAATGCGCATTTTCTAAAACAAATCAATTATGGCAAATTTAAAAATAAAAAATAAAAAATAAAAAAATGTAATGACTTACGTTTAAATATTGAGAAACGAGATTTTCGATTTGTTGCAGGAATAATTTCTCCAAATTTTCCTGGAGACGAACAAGAAAATAAGAATGATGCGATGAGGAAATAATTATCGCAAGCTCAATCATATATATATATATATATATATATATATACAAATTAAAAGTTAAGATGCATGAAACTCTTAAATTGGTAATTAAAATCTCGTGCACGTAATAACGGCCTTATATATATTATTGATACTATATATAACAATCGTAGTTAACGTTTTATAAAACAGTCTTATCTTATACGGAGTATTAATATATGAAAATACCTATTTTGTTTAAAACTTCCCCCATTTATTGAAATTCCAAAAAAGCATCTCATAATGTAAAACATGTCTACCATATATAGGTCGAATTGATGACAAATTTATTATAAGATCATCTCGACTCTTGAATATGTGATAAGCATCGACTAATTTGACACAAACCAAAAATTAGGCATGCATTGTCTAATATGAGTACCGACAATGGCAGTGTCAAGATTTAAAGTCAGCGGAGGTGAAAATTTTCAACGGGGGCAAAGGAGTTATTGTATTAAGGCAACCTGAAAATTTCAAAATTTTCAATTTTCTTTTTTTTTTTTTTTTTTTTTGCCATAGCTAAAATAAAAGCTTACATTTTCAATGCACTATAGCTAATCTATGTGCATTTATATTAAAAAGGAATGGGAATATAATTAAAATATCATAAATTAACTTTAACAAATAAGGGAAAGGTAAAGCATTATACTCTACCTTATACAGAATTACGCTTAACTTTATTCGGAGTCACAGGGAAAGGGACATTCATAATTAAAACGTAGTCTTAAAACTTCATAACTTTCGATGTGTCATAATTTTACTAAAAATGAGATCGAGTACGTCAATTATTCTTACG
>VHZZ01000154.1:270029-284630 GCA_009801015.1 Silene noctiflora
CATTTACGTATTGAGAGAAAATTGAAGTTGAACACACGCTTGTGAATAGTGTGCAAAAAGCAAATGGGCCTAGTGGAGTTGAATGGAGGGAGTATGCAATAATCCATCATTTAAGTTTATTCTAGATTGGTCACTAGATTCACCACATGCATATAATGCTAGATGTAATAATTGTTCTGTATGTTATTATAGATCGATCTTACACAAAATCAACAGTAAAGAAAAATTTGATCATCACTTTTATTCATCACAAAAACTTCAGAGAGACGGTCTCTCAATAGGTTATTGAGAGACTTCTCACATGATAGGGTGAGAAACCCATTGAATTTTTTATTTCCCTATTATGTCTCTCACTAAATTAAGATCTAATCGCGAATCATTGCGTAGATATGTGTATTTCAAATATTACTTTCACAAAATTATACTCGTATTTACTAAATTACGCCCTCCGTCCCAATCTTTACTTTCACAAAATGTTAAGCGAACAATTATTACAACTAAAATGTTAGGGATCCTTTGGCCCAGCCCAATGCTGTAGTGACTTGTAAAAATACCTTTTTAAGTGCCAATTGAATCTTTTTTTTTTTTTTTTTGGTAGGGGGTTACTTCGACGGTTCGATATCATGACCCGACATGCTCGAGCAAACTTACCGGCACACAAATCCATCGGTGATATACCCTAAACTTAATCTAAAGCAAACAGGAAACTTACCATGAGTACATGAGTTACGACATGCTCAAGCGCGCACACAACAGAAAATAAAATACGAAATTTTTTAACAAAATCAGGGGATACTATTGCCAAAGATTAGGTCTGTAAGGCATATAAGAAAAGGTAATATACAATTACATCCCCTAAAATATGAGGTGGTCGGGAGTTACCCTGACAATTACCCTATCTTCGACCCGACACATTAAACTAAACCCCTCTTCTAATTAACCCACTGTATCAACCAAATCCTAAAAGGTCCAACATCCAAGCATTGCTCATTTGATTAACGAGCACCCCGAAAAAGTCGCTTGTATTAGCCTACAGGCTACAGCCCTACACCCCCTATAACCAAAAAGCAACTTAAAGTTGCCAAACTTCCGCCCTCGCCAGGTCGATGCTACCATGATTTCAGGTCAAAATTTGATTAGGTCTATATATGAGGGCTCTTACAGGCTGAGTTCTGCTACGACCCGTTTACCAGGGTATCAATCAGGTCGTCAACATTAGCCACAGTCACCTGAAGAAGCTCTAATGGAGTAGCAGCAGGATCTAGTTCAATAAAACCTTTGGGGGCGTTCGGTTTTTCATTGCCTGTGAGTATGTGATGGGGTACTTGGTGAGAAAATCTGAACATCTGTTCCTTTGGGATATGCTTCACTGCTTGTGGGTCTGGTTGCTTTTGGAAAACGGTTCGGAAACCGGTGACCTTCATAATAGGGGCGACACTAACTCCCTGCTCATCACTGTAGTCTTGAAGCACTTCCACCATGTCGTAAACATGTATTAATTCATCGGGGATATCCTGGTCCCAATCGGGAGACCAATATCGGAATAATGCCCAGATATCGCCTTTTCGAGGGTATATCTGAATTACACCACGAGGGCCTTTTTCAAATTTAACCTGGTGTGAGAAGGAATTCAAGACCTGGCTAGTTTCATGCTTCCCGACCCAGAAATCTCCGCAAGTCTTGCTGAATCCGCGACCGACCCAATCCAAGGTACTGAATTCAGTGTTGCTTCTTGAGTTCAGCCAACTAAGCTTGAGTTCAAATGGCTCCAAGGAGACAACCTCATGGATCAGGGCATAGAAACGGGGCATCCCGTCATCATTATCATACCCTGCCCACACCTGGTTTCCTCTGAAGCAACGTTCTAATCTGTCATGATCAAAAACATGGAAATCAGGATCAGGAACAATGAACTCAGGAGCCTGCTTTTGCACTTTTTCATCGGGGGCCAATGATTTATCATGGCTTCCTTGCTCTTGCATTGATTTTTCAAGTTTCAATTTTTGCTTCTCTTTTTGTTTGACTTTTGCTTTCTCTTTAGCTGCAGCCTTTTCCTCAAGAGCCAGTTTCGATTTACTTATTACTTCCCTCATCTGCAACAGTGCCTTCTCTGCCAGCATTTTCTTAAGTTCCATTGCTGACAACTCTCTGTTAGCATTGACCCTCGCATTATATACCACGAAACCATTCGCTCCATTGGCCTCAGCGTAGTTGCCCGATCCATGAACATTTCCCATGCCGGTGGTCCCACGTTGAGTTTGCAAGTTTTGACTTCGGTCCCCCATTTCTCTCATCCTCTTAGAAGGCCCTTCTCTTGAAAAAAACCCTGTATTATCTCTCTTTAGACTTTCCTTCCCCACCTGGTGCTCGCTATTCCAACCAGTACGGGACCCACCAAATGAACTATGTACCCGTAGTTCTTCAGGTTGAAGGGGAGTGAGATTTGAAGGCGGTGAAGTTTGAACAGCTACAAACGCCTGACTACAATTTGGGCATTTGAGGGTTTGATTGAGATAGACTCGCATGTATTCATACTGCATCTTGCATCTCGCGCACACCGTCCAAAAGGTATCTCCTTGCTCAAAAGTTGATTGGGTTTGCCGAGATGCTTTTTGGGTCCCACTCTTTTGACCTGACTTTCGCCGCGATGAAGATGATACAGAACCGGGATGCTTATTGTGCCCATTGGCCCCATGTGGGACTCCTCCGGCTGGAACAGTGGGTTTTGGCACGGGAATACTAGAGTGAGAAGGAACCTTGTTGGCCATCTTAATATGACGCTGTGTATCATAGGCAGATCTCTTGACTTTATCAGACAAAACAGTAAAAGCATTTGACACAAACTGAAAGGCGCGATCGGCACCTACGGACTTATTTTTATCAGGATGAAGAAGAAGTAATAGTTTTCGGTACTGTTTCCTAATGGTATCGTCATCAGCCAATGGATTAACGCCAAGTATTCCATACAAATCCATTTCTCCACCCACTTTATTCACTGCTGATATGTGAACATCAAGGGTTGCCAACATCTGTGAAATTCCCTCGAGCCCCGGAAACAGATTTTGAGCCTTGAGCGCAAATTTCTTTGCACCCACAAAATCTTCTTGCGTAAATTTTCTCAAGGCAATATCCTTTGCCCTGGTAGCTTCGTCTTTATTACACTCCATCTTTTCAAACGTGGTGCTCTTATCAACAAATTTGGAAACTTCTTTGATATTGGCCTGAACTAAATCGCCGCTCACAGATAGCAGAAGTTAAAGCCTAAAGTCAGTTTCCATCAACTAGCTCCTGAAACTGAACAAAAATGACGGCATAACATTAATAACTGAAAAGTTTTATCAGAGGTGAATTAAAAGTTGCACAAGATTTCACAGAAAAGTTCCATTCCCTTGACTAAGACAAGTTTAGAATGTACAAAAAATGAAACTTTTGACTGTTAACTGCTAATGCCGGAGCCTCCATAAACAAAAGTTGATTATCAGCAAGCTGTGCCACTCAGCATTATATTTTTCCAGTTTTCTTTTTCTTCAACAAAAAATTTCACTACTGAGCTCCCAAATGGACTTTCCTCATTTAACTGTGTAGTAGACAAGTTGCCGAATATTCAGAGCGAGCAAGTGAGCAACCCTTCCAAGCATTCATTAATGAAACATGAAAACAGAATGCTTCTTTTGTGGCTCAGCTACAACCCAAAAATCATTTACACTAAAATCAGAATATTTTGAGCCTAACGAGTAAATTTTCAAACCTTAAAAAATGTGGAAGTAAGAATTTAGACCCGTTTGACACCAAATGCAAAAACTTAGACCTGAGCTTAAATTAAGAGTTAGAAGAAGAACCATGACTGGATTTTCTATAGATACAAAGGCAAAAATCAAAGATTTTCTAGACTAAATGGCTACGAATGCAGAAGTAGGAATCATGACTGGGGGACTCAACCAAATTCAATGTAAGCCAAAAATAAAAGAAGCTCTTTTTATAGTAAAAGGCGAAGGTCAAAAGTTAACAAAAAAAATATAAACATCGAAAATAGGTTCCAATGATGAGTACAACATATTGAACACACATGATGCCAGCAAATACATCTAGTTTGGTAATCACAAGGACCTGAAACATATTTTGGTCTAAAATTTGTGGCAAAAAGACATAAACACACATGCAGATCAATTATATAAGAAAACAACGCGTAACTTGAATTTATATTGAAGCAGCCACAGCTATTCGTAACAGCAGACAGAAAATGCAAATATACATTCATTAAACCATTATCTTGTCGCATTTGGAAATCATCGTATCACTGACACTAATTAAAAGCATAAACATGTGGATATACGGTAAACTAACCCTACAATAATGAAAAATAGCTACAACATATATGACCAGAACGAGGTACAGATTGGAATGGTTTTACCACGATCACACATGTGACCATTAAGCGACCACGCACAGTATGATGAATATACCCCAACATATCAGACTACTACTACATGCAAAAGAAGTACTTCGTCAATTCAAGCCAAATAACAACATGCCTCCAGATTCCCCTCAGTCCCTTGCATATTACAAAACATGTAGTGAATTAGAACTAACGGAGAAAGTATGACATAACATTCTTTTAAATATTTACTATGAACAAGTGAGGGGAGGGTTGGGTAGAAGGGGCCTTATAAAAGCAATAAAGTCATGTTCAAGTTTAATAACAAACATCCATGGCAAACCATTTACTAGACTTTAGAGGTAGTGAGCTTTTTCATAATTTGACAGAATTGTCTCAACACAAAATAATGTATCACAAACAAATGCCATGTCCCTGCGTTAGCTAACCAAAATATATAGTTTCAAAAATATTATAAGGAACAAGGAAAGTCACTTGAGTGGCCGTGAAGTGGAGCAAAAGGTGTTTATAAGGTCAAAGTTAATCTGGACCTGTCGGACCCAATACCGACAGGTTAGACTTAGATTTTAAATAGCTTGTTTCATTTTTAGTGAAAAAGATTCGGATTTGAATTTCTTTTGGGGGTCTATATCCCTTTGCAAGGCAAATAATTACGCACTTGGTTTGGCTATGTTGGACACTGCTAATTCAAGTCAGTTGTGAATGTAGAAAAATTAAACCTAGAGGATTTAGGTAGGATTTGGATCCATGGCTTGTGATCTTGTGAGGTGGATCAAAGCCGTTATGACTTATGACCATGTTCAGACAAGATACCTTGTCGACTTTAGTCAGAGGGCTGGCACTAGGGATGGCGCTTAACACAAAATACTGTATCACAAACAAACACCACAATACTAAATACATGATGATTTAGGGTTCATGTTGTAGAGGTGTTCACCTATGTGTTATGCTACTTCGACACGACACTTCACTTTGGTTGTGTGTTGTGTGTCTAATATTCTGACAGTACAAAGCACTATTGACACTTCAATTTATGGCCAAAAAACGTAACCCTCGCACAAAATAGCCATGTCCAGCACTCTACTGTTTCACATCGCAACAATTGGGCAGAGTCAGTGTAACATAAATTTTCACTTTCATCCCCAAAGGATTTGCAAGGACTGTTAAAGGGACAATCTTTTGCAGTACAGAAGGAAAATCACAGCTGAGAGAATACATGGTAAAAATTGCTGCTGGTTCATTTCATAAATCATAAGGTAAAGAATATACTGAACCTCCAAATTATAAATTACAAATTGCGGCCTTCCAAGTTGACACATGGAAATAAATGTGCAAACAAAAACTTTTTCAAACTGAAGCAAGACGCAATTACAATAAAGTTGGCACGCAATTCAAAAGATTAGCACAGCCATTTCAGCAATAGTTTGGTTGCTGATTCCTAAAGATAATTACTGACGTATGCCAAGAAAAGTAATCCAAATTGCATCCATATTTCATCTACAGAGCTGTAGTAAGAGATCTGACTGGGACAGAACCAATGGTAAACATGTGGCCTGATGATATAATCATATAATGATGTTTGGACTTCGACTATAACTACACAAGCATCATCGCAAAGAGGAGGCAGACAACACACAGCTTGATGGATCTGAGTCTTTTTTTCACAATTTTTACTCCAGTGCACAACAATAGGAGGAACCCTGTTGTGAGGAATACCACCTCCATCGGAAATATCAAGGTCGAAAAGGCTAACAAGTTCTAAATTAGTAACCTAGTCTTAAGTGAGGTGGTTCTATGATGAGACAGTGAGCATTTAGGTTTTCATGCTAAGCCTAAGCCAAAGTAACTCACCTTGTCTCGGCATGAGAACAGCAATTCGTGTAAGCTTTAGCATTCTTAATGAGATGAGAACTGAGATAACACCAAAACTCATGAACCAACTGAAGGTTAACGTGTGCGTGTTTAGGACGCCAACACAGATATAGAATGAACAATCATTACCTTCCATTGATTTTTTTTTTTTAAAAAAAAAAAGAGGAAACGCCAGTGAGCAAGACATTTTGTCGATTCTTAGCTTATTTTCATTAATATAGCGACAAAATCTTATACTTGATAAACAAGCAGAGAATTAAAACGCAAATCAATAGTCGTCGACTTCCCATTAACTTCTCAGATCCAATCAGCAGCACAGCCTATTAAGTTCAGCTAATAAATTTCCAAATGTACATGTAACAAGTAATCAATGCAAAATACGCAGAGAATTAACAAACAGCTAATGACAAACAAACTATACATCTTTCACTTTATTCAGAGATTCTATCAGTGTTCCCCAATTATGGTAATATATAGAATCACATAATCCTCCATTCCCGCCAACCCGAGCAGTCTCAATCATTAATCATAGTTCTGAGGGCCTGGAAACTAATTCAAACAGTAAATCAATGAACTAAATAGAGCAAATTCATCCACCGGGATATTACAAAAAATTCAATACATATGAAGCCATCTAACCATAACTTGAAAATGACAAACAAATAAACACCAAGATTATCAAAATCTTATCTTTGAATCAGGAAATTAATGAAGAGAAACTAAAACCAATATCAAATTCAAATACACATTAACAACCCATCAAAAACAATTACTCTCTCCCATTCAACTAGTTTCATTAAAATACTTCTCACAAAAGAATAAAAACGCGAACAACTAGTTGAACGGGACGGAGTACTAAACAACGTGAATTCATCACCAACACCCACAAAATAAATACAGCAAAATCAACAAAATGCATATCCTTCCCACTTCATACACAGCAAAAAAAAGGAGGGAAAAACCCAACACCACAAACATCAAGTAACAAATACTCCATCCACAAAGTTTAAACCTTTTTTACAGCCACAAGCCCACAATCATAAAAATTGAAACTTTGTTTGCTAACAATCAACTTCACATTCAAATTTCAGCACAAATCAAAATTAAACCAAAACCCTAGAATTTTTTCAATCTGGGCATGATTATAAATAAATAAACAACAGTTTAACAGTGAAAACTTAACAAAATTAATGTTAAAAACATTAAAAAAGACAGAAGATTTATACCAAACGCTGAATTTACTGCTGAGCAGGGAATTTGAATGCAGGTACTGTCAAGAACTAGTTGATGAAAATGACAAGAGACCAATCTATGAATTCACCCAAACTTTATGTTTAAAAAAAAATGTGACAACAAATTAAAAGTTGTCACAGATTTTACAAATTGGAAAAATGGGTATGTGCTTCTTCAGTTCTTCACAAGATTGAATTGCAAAAGAGTAGGCATTAATAATATTTTAGCATTTTCTGAAACAAAATATTAACCATTTTGCATGGTTAAATCTTAACTATGGTTAGTTGTTCCACCCATGAGTACATGAGTAACATGACACACATCTCCTCTTCTTTGAGGATAAAAGTAACCATGGTTAGTTTTTGACCAAAGTAAAGTTAAGTTGTTGGGGGAAAAGTTAGCTCTGACTTTTTTCGGGTTAAGATCCGTGTAGTTTTTCTGTAGAGTTGATAAAGAATTATCATTTGTATATAGAGAAAAGGCTTTGGATATCGAGCAACCATGAGAAGGGATTAAGTTATTTATTTCTTAATTTAAGAAAATTCTATGTACGGATCTCGTGACTTATTTGTCGTTTGTTATTTTTTAATTTTAAGTAATCTACACCTTCTAATTCTAAGTAAAAACAAGCATACGAAGTACTATTTTTGTTTAGCCTCTCTTACTCGTATTTGTGGTTTACTCATATGTAAATGTCATGGTTTGTAAAATGAGGATAGAATTCACTATGAGGACTTTATAAACCAAGAGGTCTATTCATCCTATTGTCAGTTGGTTTTGAGATGAAACATCCTTAAGTTTATGATGTGATATCTCTCTTCCTTTGGAGTGTAATTCAACCCCGTTTTAATTGTTTAATACGTCCCTTGAGACGGTCCCTACATCATTGGGTGGTCCCACAAATCCGATCAAGCAGCCACGATATGAAGCAAAGAGAGATGAATATGGTTTATAAGACTTTTCATCTTTCCTAAAGGGAAGCTCCTTCCCTTGAGGGTAAATGGAAGATCACTCTTAGTTTAAGGTCGCACTCCTTCCTTTGTAGCTTCTTTGAAGGAAAAGACGAAGAAAGAGTGAACCTAAAGTCGTATTGATCGGGAGCATCCTTTCTCGACCGGGAGTACCCCATCTCGACTCCCATCCCCGCCGGAAACTATCAGAGTCAGTTGGGATCCCTTTGTTCAGGCCTGAGTTCTTTAGGCCTCATTTTCTTTTATGGAAAGGCTATATATGCTTTGTAACACCCCCATACTCCGAGGCACCTTACCAAGGACTACCTCTGAATACAAGGATGCTACCATCTCGGTTTTCCGAGGCAGTGAACATCATAGTAACAATAAAGAAACATTATTAATGTAAATATAATTTAATGTGAATACAAGTCTCTCCATAAGACGGAGTACAAAGCCGAACTAAAACAAAAGTGATAATAATAAAGTCTACGAAAGCTAATATAATTCGTGAGACTCCACCCTACTAACCCCGCCGCGTAGACAACAACCATCATCGTCATTACCTACTAAATTAACTGATCACCATCCCCGAATGGATCACCACAGTTTTTAAAACATTAAACGGGGCCAGTCAATTGAACAACTATATAAAATAAACAATGTAAACAAAACAAAACAAACACCACACCGCCACCATCACCATCACCACCACCACACCACACCACACAACAAGTAATCGACTACACACCGAAGTATGTAGCTCTGCCAGCGGAAGACCGCAGCCAACCACCTAAACCACCCACAATAACCCACGTCCCTTAATATGCACATCCCTCCGGCGCTAAGAGAACGCAGGAGGCGAACAATGGGGGCGAGATCACCTCTCACAATGGCTCACAAATCACAATCTCAACACACCCAACACCAACATCCACCACCAACAACTCCATCACAACATCGTCACAACAATAACATCACACAATACCCAAGTCCCTTAATGTGCACATCCTCTTACGCTGAAAGAACGCAAGGGGCGAACAATAGGGGTGAGACCACCTTTCACAATGGCTCACAACCACAATCACAACACCGTCGCCACCACAATATCACAATATAGATCAATCACAGTAATAATCACATAGACCGTCACATTGCATCACATATAATTCAACAACCAACTGACAACAATAATATCACATCACAATAAACATCACAAAATCGTCACAATCATAAAATCATATCACGGTACACATAACACAACTGTCACATTATACAATATACAGTTCTACAGCCGACTGAGTAGGGAAACTCTACCTCAATAAGTAAATCTGACATAAGCAAAAGATTAATACGCTTCATCTACGAAGTCTCCTCCTATAACGAATCAATTAACACTAATAAGGCACAGAATCCCTAAAACCCCCCAAATCAGAAATTAGGGTTCAAACTACATACTAAAAGGCCCGATCAGAAACTTACCCTTGCGAATACGATCTTAAGACGCGTAGAAACCTCAACAATTACTTAGATTCACACCGCGGAAATGAAGAATAGAAGGAGAAGCAATAACGGGGTCTAGGTTTTAGTTTTGAAAGCGAAATAATGAATTACTGCTTCCCGTTCTAATATTTATACTTGCGCTAAAAACCCGATACAAACCGGACACTCGGTCGAGTAGGCGACACTCGACCGAGTGCTCTGCACTCGTCCGAGTCCCCAACTTCCAGGTACTGACAGACCAACATAGATGAACACTCGGTCGAGTACACTGTACTCTGCCGAGTGTCCCTATACTAAAAACCACGAGTATTACATGCTCCTTATATATTTATTTGTTGGCACAAAACTCTATATCTAAAAAAACTTTATTAACTTAAACCTTCTTTAATTAAACCTTGATATCTCCTTATTTTAACATTAATTAATCTAATTGGATCCCAATTCCTTTTGGGCTGTCATCGAATTTGAAGGCTTTACTCATTTGGTTTTATGCAAGTTGTAATATTTCATCTTTATTAGCCATTTGCGTAAAAGTTCTCATCTTTAATCTTGTTCTAATTTAGTTTAATTACATGTTAATGATATTGTTTACTAGTGTGTTGCCCGTGCGTTGCACGAATTCTAAAATAATTGGCTAAAGTTTAAATGCATAAGTAATGTTTAAGAACGTTTTAGCCTTTATTATGTAGAGGCACAAATAAGATTATACATCCAGATGTATATAACCATGGTACATCCAGTATAAATCTAATTGAGCTTATATGCAAAATATTTTCAAGCTTTTAAAATTTATGAGTTACGTTTTAATTTGTTAGGTGTCAAAATTAAAATCTAATTGAGTTTATATGTATTATTTTTGAGTTTCATTATAATATTTTGAGTTTAAAATTTATATAGGCGCCTAGATTCTTTTCAATAAAGCTCGTAAAATGTACATATAAGCTCAAATATTTTATTATAAAGTTCCAAATCTATACTATCAGTTGTATAGGTTGTATAGTCTTCTAATTGGTGTAGAGGGGGTTGTCAGACAATTTATTGTTTCAACATGTGATTTGTCCGTGTGTTGCACAGATTCTAAAATAGTTAGCTAAATGTATAATATGTAAAGTCGTTTTAGGCTTTTATTGTGTAAAATGAACTCTAAGAAAATTTCAATGGTAACATAATTTAATTAACGATCATTATTGTTTTAGCATAAGATTTTATTTGATAAACTAATTGAAGCAATTTTTTTTCCTTTAGATAGTTGTTTTTGGAGGTTTAATAGGTGAAACAAAACAAAAATGACAATCCTTTCGTATTTTAATTCACTTAACATTACATGTGTTACATATAATATGTCAAGTCTTCTCTCTTTTGATCTTTGTATCTAAAATATGATAAATGACTAATATAGATGCAGTACACCTTAGCAGGCCTTTTAAATCTTCTCTTTGAATCTATCCTCCTATCTCAACCACGTGTTTGATGTCCTCTGTAATTGTCGATAGCTTTTGGAACGTTTCTGACAATGAGTTTAATTAGGGCTCTTTTTTTTCACCATCAAAATATATTCTTATTTCTTATTTTCCTTTCAATCTCATTCCAACTGTTATATCATGTATTGATGCTCCTTTTAAAGTTTATCCTTAAACCTCTCTTATTCTAAAGAGTGCTCTTACCGTTGCCTTTACACTTGGCAAAACTGAGTCATACCAAATAACCCGACCTGAACTTTACCAGCACCCAAATTGAGGAGTCAAATTTGGTACACGAAACTCGAATTGACCAAACCACATTTAACCCAACCCATTTGTTTATTAGCACAAACTGACTGCTATCCTCAATTAATAACTTGAAAATAACCTWCCGAGAAATGACAATGACCTGAACCTGAAATGATCCAACTCGTCTCGGCCTAGCCCAAGTTCTTGCAAACCCGAACAAACCGAACCCAAATTGACCTGACCTGAACCCGAACTGATTGACCCATTTGGCAGGTCTACTCACGTTACCTTTCTTTTCTTGACCCAACCTTTAATGGTTATGGTATAATAAATAAAATTCATATTCTCACTTATTTAAGTCTATATATATATTGTTTTTCTTATACATTGCATGTTTTATATAATTACTTTTACCTGTATTCTCAATATCAATATCAAGTTATTTATTTTAATGTGTAAATTTGTTTTGTTTTACGCGTCAAGTGGTAAATAACACCAAAATTGAATATTGTGATGCACTAATGATTTCGATTAAGCTATTTTTAGAATATGCAACTAAATACTGTACAAAATTACAATAATATATTGAAATATTACCAACTTTATTACATAAGCCCTCACTAACTTATTTCAAAAGTTATATGTCAAACATGTTGAACCTCCTAACACAACCTGTGACCCGTATAACCCCACCCTATTTTACTCCCTTCACCTAAATTACATTATTCTAATTTTGTAGTTCAATCTAAAATAATTGCTGACTTTCCTAAATATATACACTTCACAGTAAGTGCTCGTTTGGTTCATGCAGGAGTTGAATTCCTATGTTAATTTGCAATTCATATGATTCTAATTCCTATATACAATTCCCATAAAATGAGAAAAACATGTTTGGTTACCTTGGAGGAGTTTGTTTTTCCCGTGAATTAAACTCCCGCATTATGTTTGGTTAAACAACTTTTATTCACATGATTTTGATTAGTAAATACAAATATATCCTTATATAATCTGAATAACATCCTTTTTTAAGGGTAAATGGGTAAATTGGGTGGGGAAATGATGGAGGAGTTTCCAATTACCTAGGAGGGGCCAGGTAATTAAACTCCTACATCATGTAGGAGTTGGAAACTCCACAGGAGTTCAGAACTCCCTCATTTTGAATTTTTTGAGGTAACCAAACGAGATGCAAAAAATGCAATTCATGGGATTTTGGAATTCATGGGATTTTTGTGGGTAAACAAACAAGTACTAAATAAAAAGTTAAAATATTATATACACTCTATTTGTCTCATTTTTTTTCTTGTTCATTCAAAACTGATTGTTGAATTTCCTAAATATATACTCAATAGTAAATAAAAAGTATAAATACTAAATAACCCCTTTTTAAGTAATTCCTCTGCCATTTTTTGTCATCTTTAAAGGTTACTCCCTCTGTTTTTTTTATATATGACTTTCTCACGTTTCGAGATACGCACTTCTCTCTTCATTATCTCTCAAACTATATGATTAAATATTATGATATGTATACTCATATGAAAGGGCTTTTCGTAAAGAATTTAAGATATAATTTTTTACCAAATGTATTTTTGTAAATATTAAAGTCAAAGGCTCACCTCGAAAAGGCAAAACGTCATAAATTAAAGAATGGAGGGAGTAAATTTTGTCATTTATTGTCACTTTTCTACACCAAGTAATCTTATCATCTGTCTTTTCCTTATCCTTCCCTTGACCCAAAGTTATCCGTATGATTTATTTCTTGTGTTAAAATTCAGAAAATAATATGATAGTTTAATTTATTGGAATCATAAAGGGAGGAAAGTGAAGCAAATGATTACTAAGATCATCCAAACAATATGTATGTACAATGTAATTTCTCATACCTTTAAAAATGATATCGTTATCATGTTAATATAGCTAAAAAATTAATATCTTAGATCTTAATTCTAAAAATTATTCAAATTTTATAGTTCCTTGTTCCTCGAAGTCATCCCAGATTAATTTTTAATTATCCTTAGATGCAAATACTTATGACCAATAAAATTCATATAATCATCAATATTATTATAGTGAGAACAATACAAAATGAGCTTTTAATTACTACTACGACACACTACTAACATTATAGGCTTACAACGATTGTTAATGTTAGCATACACTTTATTTGTCTCATCGAGCTATCATATAATCAATTAGATTATTTTTTTCGGTTTATTGACGACATACTCTAACATGTTGTCCAAATTAATGACTTAGAATTATGTAGAGTTGACCTTAGGTCTCTCCGTAAAATGATAATTATAGGTCATTCTTGAGTCAATTTTTTCATGTTGAGAAATATCAGTATATGTGTTACGCATGGAATAGACCGAATGAATGTCCGATTTAGGCACATTACAATACACTTACCTACTATTTTATTATTCTAATTAAGTTAGGAAAATTGTAAATAATTAATTTTATTTTTCTATTTCTAATAGAAAAATCGTAAATAATTATTTAGCTCCTAATTCTAATAGAAAAAATTTAAATAATTTATTTTAAATGTTTTAAAAAAAGTTGGAAACTACCACGTCTCTCGAAAAAAACCTGAAGTATACATTTATATTGATTGTTAATCTAGTGTTTGTTGTTACGTTGCATCTTAATATGTACGAGTAGTTCATTACTAAAGTTTAGGGGATCTTATGTGAGATTGTGGGATTGAGTTGGTTGTTGTTTTGATTGGGAAATCATTGAGTATCTACATAGTATAAAAGTTGAGTCATTTAGAGTGTTTCTATTGGCTCTTGATTTACAGGAGAAAAAAAGAAAAAAAAATAGTAGGTGGTCCCCAGTGAAAACATGGGTTTAGTGTTGATTTAATTTCTTAAACACCCTTTACAATCAATATATACATAATAGTCATAATTACATACCAATCTATACAAACACATATGTT
>VHZZ01000155.1:91868-138801 GCA_009801015.1 Silene noctiflora
GATTGCTATACTTTGTTATACACTACCTCGGGAAACCGAGATGGTAACACTTCCATTTGTTTGGGAATGTCTTGCTAAAGGATCCTGGATAAATGGGGGTGTTACAGTAGCATCAAAACGGACACGAATACGAACACGAACACGTGCACGTTATTTAAATTTAATAAAATATATATTATATAATTATAATTAACGTACTATATTTTTTTTTATAAATGTATTTGATATTAAATTTAAATAATTGAAGGTAAAATTTCACTTTAATTAGCTTACTCTCATGTCCCACTCAAACCCGTCTTCTAATCAATCTCTTTCAGTCTTTCGAGATCTCATTCCTCATTAATAGGTATCCAATACATTCAAACGTATCCGCGTGTGTGCTATCCGACACGATGTGGGCCACAAGATTCGTGCTACCTTAGAGGCTTAGATCCCAACTCCCCGTTCAATCAAAACCACCAACACTTGTCAACCTGTTTCCCGCCACTCATCGTCTCACTAACTAATCCTCTCATCTCATCTCACTCACTCACTCACTCTCTTCCTTCCTCTCATCGACAACAATGGAGTCAACCCTAACCAAAACCCTAAATTCCCCTACCGCAATCCTCTCTCTCCTACACTTCCGCCGCCGCATCCTTGCCACCTCATGTCACGCGCCACCGTTTACTATCTCCTCATCGTTTCTCACGCACCGTCTCTCTCGCTCCCCACGCACTGCTGTGTCACTATCTTTCTCCGCCGTTCGCCGTCTTACATCTTCCGTGCCTCATTCTCGCTGTCTTTCTCACTCCTCCGGTGGCGGCGGCGGAGGATTCGCCGCCGGTGGTGGTGACGGCGGCGGTGGCGGCGATGGTTTCGAGGAAGGTGTTCCGAAGGTCGGAGCTGTTGCCGATGCTTCGCCGAGTTCGCCTGATGCTATTGTGCTTGATGTTGGGGTAAGTATGCATATACTAATGTTTTTTTTGTGTGATTTTCCTTTTTACTTATTTTTGTGTTTGTTTGAAGTGTTGATTGTTGTGAGTTTTGGTGAATTTGAGTAGGGGATGACTTGCGGAGGATGTGCATCGAAGGTGAAGAAAATTCTCGAAAATCAAGTGAGTTATTTCTAATTTAGTTTTTGTAATTTGTGAAATGTATTATTCATATTAAATGATGCATTGTATTAAATCAAGATCAACGCCGTGACACTGAAATCCTACTGTTTTTGAAGATTTTAGCTACGGCATTTTATTGCATTTTAAGGCGTATAGGCAGTACTAAGTGAGCTTAGTTCGCGACAGCCAATATTAAAGCCGTGTGAAATAGATACTTATAAGTTATAATACTATGAAATGATTCGATTTATTTTTGTGTTAGTGAATATTTAGCTGTAGCTGAACAAATAAGGTGTATGTAATCCAATACTTCATTCAAAAAAGTTGTCCGTAAAAATTAAGCCATAACTAGCGAGACACTTTCTTTGAAAACATGACGATCTTTATCTTGAAATGAGAGCTGAATGTACATATTTGTGGTAGTTGCTTGCTCTCTTCTGGTTATTGGTGACTAGAGATGATAGTAGTTGGTGCCTTGGTGGACCGTTAGTCATGGGTGAATGGCTATATATACATAATACATTGTTTTTCTCTGATAAATATTTGTGAAGAAAACATCGTCTTTGAGCAATGTTTAAGTTCAGATTTATCCTCCTTTTGCATGGATTTTGACTTTTGAAGAACAGCCTCAGGTGTCATCTGCAACTGTTAATCTAGCGACGGAGACTGCAATTGTTTGGCCTGTAGACGAAGCTAAGGTTGTACCAAATTGGAGACAGGAGCTGGGAGAGTTGTTGGCGAAACATTTGACGAATTGTGGATTTGAATCGAATGCTAGAGGTTGGTTATCTTTTACTCTAATATTCATTTATTTATTTATTTATGTTACAGTCTTCTACCACTATGATCTCACAACCAAAAGAGCAAAACATTGATGATGTGCTGTTACTTTTAAGTAGATGTCAGCACTGTATATCTGGTTGTGATGTTCAAATGTTCAGATTAAGTTTTTCTTGTTGTTGATGATCAAATGTTTGACGCAGTTTTCTAGGATAAAATGTGGTCCATGGGCAATATGTTTGCGAGCCAATAGAGAAGAATAACATTATTGATTAAATTTATCTCATTCTGACTCCTGGGCAATTTCATACGGGAGAACTAATTACTGAGCTTTAACGCCTGCAAGCCTATGCTGTGATGATTGAGATTGCTGACAAGAATTTGATGCTTTCTTTCTTGCTTGCCTTTCATGTTATCACTCCTGAACCAAACATACTGATGTGTGTTACTAGACCGATTTAAACAAATCTTCATTTGGTTTGGCTTTAAATCCCTTTGGTAATTCTTGTTTTGTTATTGTGGTAGACTGGTAGTTGATGTTTTACCTCATTTGCCTTAGCTTAGAGCCCAGGATAACTGATAGAATTTCCAGCCTTAATTCACTTCTGTGGCAATTAAGGAAAAAGACATAGAAGATGTCATAGTCCTTGGCTTCCCCGTAGAATGGTTCACCTCCCAACACCCTTGAACAATGTGTCACCCGTATTGTTATTTTTGTTCTTTTGGCTCTATCTCTAAGTGGTTAAGTTGTGTTGCTCAAGTATTGGTATATGTAGACAGAATGAGATTGTAAGCCTCCTCATTCAGGGTATCATCATTCATCATAGTAAATCTTTAAGCTAGGTTGAGCCGCTGAGGAGAGCTCTAGATCTTTTATATTTAGTAAAGGTATCACATCAAACTTGAGGAACTCATTTGGACTTGTGGTAATTGTCTGCAATGGTAAATACGTGGATACGTGTACATGTGAAGTTATTTCTGTGAGACTGTATGAAAAGGGATGATAAGTAATGCTTTAAGGCAGGCTGGGATAAAATCTGAATATATTTTTGAAAGGACCCATCTGATTTGTCCTTAAAACCTGTGACTTGGTAACTCCTGTTAGGTCAATAACTCAATACTTGTCCTCTACCTTGAGTCCTTGAGTTTAGACAATATACTTAAAAACATACCATAAGAGAATATGCTTGGCTTAATGATTCATGTCAAGCTTGGTTATTGATTGACAGGTCAGGGGGACAATGAAGGAGAGATCCCTGAGTGGGAAATACAAAAATAATTATGAGGAGCTAAAAAAACGGTATGTCATTGGCATAGTTTTTCTTGCAAAATTTATTTAAAAAAAACACTGTTATCTCTTATGTTTCTCTTAGAAGTGAATGGGTAGAATTTCAGCCGTCACATATGACCCAATTTTTTTTGTCGATAGGTAAAAGTTGCAGTTACTAAAGGTGCAATGGGTAGTAGCCTAGTGGGAGTCTACACACAAGAGCATTCGGTGAAGACAATTGTTTGTGGACATTTTTTGCTATATAAATGTATTTCTGTAGTGAAATGACAACTTCATAGTGTTCCGACAATGATCAACATGTATGATGTATTTGTAGGCAGTATGTCTAGATCTGACCTTTCCTTACATACGAAACGATTTGACAATTCTGAGAGCTTATTTGAATAGTTTCATGTCAAATTTTTGTTTCAATCTTCTGATGTGGCTCTTTTCATGTAATTCAACATTTCACCCTTCTGAACTACCTGTGATGGTAATAGTTCAGGAATGAAAATATGAGGATGTTTAATCATATTTGCAGTGATGATGAATGGTATATGTGTTTTTTCTTTTGTGCGTTTGTGTGTGGGGGGGATGCCACAGGTCTCCCCTGTTGGCCTTTTTGAATGAACTTATTGCAGATATATTTAACTGGTTACGGCACACTCCTTGATAAAATCAATTTCCATGTGACGAAATCATTTCAATCAGTCCTTTCTGTGATGTTGTGTGCAGATGCTGGAAGGGAGAGTGTATTCAAAACTTTTGAAAGAAAGATAGATAAAAAACGTGACCAATTAAAAGAAAATGGTTAGTATCCTTGTACCCGTACTACAGTTCAGTAATTCAGCCTATTTGGCTTTTTCTCTTATTCCTTTGATAATTTTATTCGTAGTTGAGGAACAAAGTGTAATTCTTCAGCAGTTATCTTAATTATTTCTTACAGGCCGTGGACTTGCAGTATCTTGGGCTTTATGTGCTGTGTGTCTGTTTGGACATGCGTCCCATTTATTTGGAGCTAAAGCTTCATGGATCCATGTCTTGCACTCCACAGGCTTCCATTTATCGTTGTCCTTATTCACATTACTAGGACCTGGACGACAACTAATTATTGATGGTCTCAAGAGTTTTTTCAGGGGTGCCCCTAACATGAATACTTTAGTTGGACTTGGAGCTTTGTCGTCATTTACAGTTAGCACACTGGCCGCTTGTATCCCTAGTCTGGTAACACTCTTGTGTACTTGTACTTATGTTTCCATCATTACTGTGCATTCAGATCATTATAAACATGTGATCATGACCCTGTATTTGCGAGCTTGGCATCTAGCATCTTAGGTGGCTGGGTTATCTCGGATGTCAGAACAACACAGGAGTAAACTCACATGTGTGCTCTGGTTTCTCAGCATACCCCGTTCCAGCTGGGGATGGACGGACTACTCTTGAGTCTTGACCTAGAATGGCCCAGCACAATAGGATTTATTTTCACATTCCCCGCTAGAATAAATCCAAGAAACGGTTTGTTAATTGTTAGTTCCCTTTTACACTTCAGTAATGCTGGTTGTAGCTGCTAGGGGAGCAATTAAACTGAAGACTGGCCAATAGCCAGTTAGCTATATACCTCTGATTTCCAGGAATTTGCCTTGATCACTCTCGTGTAGCACCCGTTGTTTTTCTGTTGCTTCGTCTTCCTTGTGGCATGCATGCCAGTTTCTTTGAATATTAAAACACTAGTAGTCTTCTCTCTTCTTTCAGAGACAACAAATACCCATTCAATACATTGCTATTTTGGAGATATGTGCTTGAAGATCTAAGAAATGGAGGTAGACAGAAAAATAAGTGGACTGCAGGTCTAATTTAGGATTGTCAGTCGAGTTTCTACATTGTGATCTTCCTAATTGGGATGTTATACATAAACCTAACGTGATCCAAATTGCAATTTGTAAATGGTGATTTTCTTGGGGATTGTGTCTATTCTCTTTGTTTCAGAATCACTAGAGCCTAGGCAGATAGCTATATGCATGTGCCATTTTCTGATACGATAACTTCTTGTTTATTTTGTCATCATTAACAACATATAATCCATCAGGTGTACTACTCTGGGGTTTGTTATGCTGACAAGCATGTTATTAATCCAGGGGTGGACGGCATTTTTTGAAGAACCAATTATGCTGATAGCCTTTGTCTTGTTGGGAAGAAACCTTGAACAAAGAGCTAAAATCAAAGCCACTAGTGATTTGACCAGTCTTTTGAGTATCTTACCCTCAAAAGCTCGTCTTTTAGTCGATGATGCTAAAGAAAATCTTCCTACTGTTGAAGTACCTTGTAGCAGTCTTGCAGTAGGGGACAAAATTTTGGTCTTCCCTGGTGTAAGTTTTTTTTTATATATAATTTTTTTCCTATGCAATGCCACACTTGTGAGTTTTTTTTTATATATAATTTTTTTTCCTATGCAATGCCACACTTGTGAATTTACAATGGCCATTTTTGTATTTTTCACCATCAACTTTTTGTCAGCGCATTTCTTCCTTTTTTGTGCCTTTTCTTCAGTCATGCTTAACATGCTTTTGTTGATGGGTTTTCATGTCAATCATACTTTGTTTTCTGGATGGTGCTATTTTCTGTAAAACGAAACAAGTGAAAACTTCGAAATATGAGACCACTAGCAGATGTCAGTATCCAAGTCCTCTGACAATCTTAATAAACTTCAGGACCGTGTGCCAGCTGATGGAATTGTCAGGGCTGGTAGGAGTACAGTTGATGAATCAAGTTTTACTGGAGAACCTCTTCCCGTGACTAAGCTAACCGGGGTGTGTAAGTTTTACAACCATAAGAGCTTTCTCTTCTGCCACTTTCCCTACCTCCCTGTTCTACTCTTTTGTAATCAACTCATCTGTTTCCTCTCGAACTACACAAATACTTATTAAGGGAGACTTACATCACGTTATTATACAACTGTATGTGATTTACTCAAGTACCTTATGCGAGGTAGTTATTACTGAGTTCTTTGTAAGGATATTTGGGTAAATAACATCCGGGTTTGCTATATGTTATTGATTTATTGTAAAGCTGCCTAACAATTGACTGTGTTCAAGCTAAATAACTTCATACTCTTTAGGATGATGTTTCTGCTGGAAGTATAAACCTAAATGGAACGCTTACTGTTGAAGTGCGAAGGCCTGGTGGTGAAACGACCATGGCTGACATTGTTCGACTTGTGGAAGAAGCACAAAGCAGGGAAGCTCCTGTTCAGCGTTTAGCTGATAAGGTGGCCGGTAACTTTACATATGGGGTAATGGCACTATCTGCTGCCACATTTATCTTCTGGAATTTATTTGGCTCTCATATCTTGTCACCTGCCGTTTTGGGGGGAACTTCAGTTTCTCTAGCACTTCAGCTTTCTTGTAGTGTTTTAGTAGTAGCCTGTCCGTGTGCTCTTGGCCTTGCAACTCCCACTGCCGTGTTAGTTGGGACCTCACTTGGCGCCAAGAGGGGGTTATTGTTACGCGGTGGAGATGTTTTGGAGAAATTCTCAATGGCCAATGTCATAGTTTTTGACAAAACTGGGACTTTAACCATCGGAAAACCCATTGTGACCAAAGTTGTCATAAATTCAGACCCTGGTAATGACCCAGCTTGCTCGTCAGAGGCTGAGTTGTTGCAACTAGCGGCTAGTGTTGAGTCTAATACTATCCACCCAGTTGCAAAAGCTATAATGGAAGCTGCTCGGTCCGTTGGTGGCCCGAAAGCCAAAGCTGCTGATGGTACTTTTTTGGAAGAGCCGGGATCTGGTGCTGTGGCGACCGTACAAAATAGACGAGTTTCTGTAGGGACATTGGAGTGGCTTAAAAGGCACGGAATTGAGGAAAATCAATTTCAAGAGCTTGAGCAAAGCAATCAGTCAGTTGTTTATGTTGGAGTAGATGGAAATCTTGCAGGCCTCATCTACATTGAAGATCAGATAAGAGAAGATGCCAAGCACGTTGTCCGATCTTTGTATGATCAGGGTATAGATGTCTACATGCTATCAGGTGAGTCAACGAGTTTGGCGCTTTTTTGGTTTAAAGGGATTTACAAGAATAGTGTTGATACTGACGGGATTCAGACTTAGGTCATGGGTACCATCGGTTGTGATTTTACCAGCTAGGCCTAGATGAAATGTGCATATGGTCACATATGTGACCCCTAAAGAAATCCTGCTATGTTTCTTCATTCAATTTAGAGGTAATGGGTTGACCTTACAAATAAGACCGTCTCATATAAGTTTGTATGCAGGTGATAAAAGGAGCACTGCTGAACACGTTGCCTCAATTGTGGGAATACCAAAGAACAAGGTCTTCTCTGGAGTAAAACCTGATCAAAAGAAGAAATTCATCAGTCAACTCCAAAATGAAAACAATATTGTGGCAATGGTTGGAGACGGTATCAATGATGCTGCGGCCTTGGCTTTATCACATGTGGGGGTAGCCATGGGTAGTGGTGTGGGGGCTGCCAGTGAGGTATCATCGATAGTGCTCATGGGAAACCGGCTTACACAAGTTCTTGATGCTTTGACGCTTAGCAAACTAACCATGAAGACTATAAAACAGAATCTCTGGTGGGCGTTCGGGTATAACATCGTTGGACTCCCCGTTGCTGCTGGTTTGTTGTTGCCAGTCACGGGAACAATGTTAACACCTTCAATAGCCGGAGCTCTAATGGGGTTGAGTTCTCTCGGAGTGATGACAAATTCCTTGCTTTTGAGATTGAGATTTTCTTCAAATCAGATAAATGGGCCTGAAATTTCTTCAGGTATTGATCAATCCGCATTAGTCGAAGTTTTAGTGGATGACAATCCAAAATCTGGGCCTCCCTATTCTAACTCCTCATTGAAAAATGCGTCATGATTGGATCAACGGAAAATGTTTCCTATAAACCCCATCAAAGACTCGAAGTTTTAGACTAAGACAATCCTTACTTCATCAGCTAGGCATTGTCTAATCTTTAGTGATTATCGGGAAAGCATGAGTTTTGCCGGCTTTTCCATTGATGGTTGTACAAATTTTTTTCTCAGTTAGAACTGGAGGAAAGATTGTTGTTTTGTTTCTGTAAGCGTAGAATGGTGAATTATTGGAACTGAATTAAATCAATTGTAATACTGAACATAGCAGAGAGCAAATAAAGAAATGTTTAAGAAGGCGTGATCTCTTCCGTAATTGTTTCTTTTACTGATCCTTGTTCCGTAAGGTTAGTTTTGTTCGAGTTCACGAGTTTTGAGTTTCAACAGATGCTATGGAGTTCTGACGGACTTGAAGGCGATACAGCATCGTGGAAATGAACTGCTTATGATCTTATTGGTATCTATACTCTATAGGCTATATGGCTCCTTCAAACTACTTGAAATTGGTAAAAATCTTATGTACATGTGATGTACTTCTGACGTCATCATTTCATACACTACCTCCTCATGTTTTTAAATTTTAAGTCAATGATACAAGTTTTTCCTCCTATCTTTTTCCTTAGATTTTCTCCTTATCTATAATTTTATAGGTAGGCATAGAGAAAAAGTTTATACATGATTCAAATTTAACTAAGTTTGTATGTAATATTATTGAGTTTTATTGTAATTTTTGAGCATATAATGTTTTAGTGAATGAACTCAGAAACTTTATAAAATTAGTGGTAGTACATCGGATATATAATCTACTTACTGGTACACATAACATTACTCCTAGAATACATGTCATTCTACACTATAATCTACGTAGTGGTACACATAACATTACTCCTAGAATACATGTCATTCTACACTATTGCTTCCTCAGAAATTTAAGTTATTTTATTGCGAGTGAAACGCATATGACGTTCTATTTGCAAAAATTTAAGTTATTGTAGGGCGCGGGTGGTTCAAAGTGGCGATATCAAATTCTTTTTTAAGACAGACATTATCCACCTAAGTTTAAGACGAGTCAAATATATCCATGTAGGATAAATAGGACAAAAGCAAAATGCATTGGAAAAGGTAAAATGTGTGTACTATATAGTATATATACATATAGGGTATTATTTGACTCGTCTTAAACTTGTACGGAAGACAACAAACGAAGGGCCAATCCCCATGACAACAAAAGTATGATATACTCTTAATAATTGAAGACTTTTTCCGCGTAAAAAGCCACCTTGACTTGACCATAGTGAGCATTGACTAGAAAATCAGCCAAGACCACCGACTCCCTTCATTTCCTCGGAAACATTGACTAGCATCTCAATTAACAATTAACAATTGACAATTGACATACACAGCACACCGGAAATTCAAGGAAAGAAAGTGTACAAAAGAATTTTAAGTTTAAGATGTACAATTACGTTTTCAACCAGAATTTGTAGTATCACAATTATTCTTAATCTCCATCATTATAGGTTAATACTTTGCAAGCATTTACATGATTCCTATTCATACCAGGCATTAACTTGTAGACGTGGCAGTTTGCATATTATAAAACGAAATAGATGTACTGATAAAGAAATGTGTTTCGACTCTTCAAAATGGTACGTAACTGATTTAGTGATAACCAATCGGTGCTGGAGCTTCTTTCAGTTTCCTTCCCTGGAAATGGACATCCTGCATTGCAAGGACAGACAGCAATTCATGAGTTTGACGTCAAAAATATCGTATATGATGGATGCTGATATATCTCTCATAACATCAGCTCATGATAATAGAATTAGAAAATAGTATGGCCGTATTTCCTAATAAATTGGCCTAATGTTCTTCAATTCTAGAATATAATGTTACTGAGTGTAAAGTCATTCGATGCAATTTCATGGGTCATTCAGAAACATGTGCTAGAACAAGGGTGGGGCTGGCTGTGTACATTCACCTTTTTAACACGCCATTTGTGGGATCTCTTGAGGCAGTACAATGATGTTGAATGTTGTTAAATTCGTCTCATATTATATTAGAAAGAGAGCCAAAGAAAAGGAATCGGGATAAGGGGAAAAGGCTACTCACAGAAGCAAAATGATTGACATCACGGTGATGAGCTTCATCAGCACGGATGACAGTAATAACATCTTTCAGAGTTGCATTCTTTGGAAGCCTCCAATAGTCGATAGCAATGGCAGGAGCAGCCACATTTTCGATGGCACCACTCTCAATGTCCTTAAGATACTCTGTGTATGAATGTATCGCCTCTTCCTCCAGGTAACCAACAACTCGATGTGCAACCTTTGGGGAAAGTAGATAGAGCGCAAAATAGACATTGAAGAAAACTCCTTGCACAGTAATAACCAATAGTCTCTCATACCATTTAGGCTTCACAAGTTCTACCATTGTCATTAGGTGCATTCTTTCATTTTCAGCTTCTTCAAGCAATGCTTTGATCCAACCACCACTCTGCTCGAATCTGCGAAGAGATTTAAGGTGCAGCAGCATACCACCAACCATACCCGGCACAGCAGCAACTGTTTCAAGCATCATTGCTCGACAACCATATCGCCTCTGGATACAATTGGAGATAGATCAGCATATTGACAGAATAAAACCATTACGTAGAGTATAAGCACAAAAGCTCAACACATCAAAATATTTAATACTCCAGTGCCTCAGTGAACCCACTCTTGTAGTGGGATGCAGCATAAGGAGTGTCGGATATACACTGTATTACCCCTATCTTAAAAGCAACCAAGACACATCGTATCAGCAAACTGACAGGCCATGAAATAATAGTCATTTGTAAACGACCACCAAAACGTTGACTACAGTTACAGCCACATTTTTCTACTATTCCCAATATGACTCTTTCTTTCTTTTCAATAACAAAATGTTAGACATGTCATAACAGTGGATTTTAAAGGACATAATCAAGTGTCATCCTACAGCATTGAAGCATATATAAACACCTGAAAGAAGATATCAGTAGGAAATCTTAGGAGCTTCACAGTCCTGTAGGCAATTTTGTCCAAGATTGTTGTAGGCTTATGATGCTTGCTCAGATCAATGGACAAGTCCGCTTCATACGTATCCCATGGCTGCAGAAGTAGATTGAATCCATCAAATACCAATCTAATGACAAAAAGATCGTGCGAACACGAGCACACACATACATATGCATATTCTAAACGGGGAAGTGAAATGCTCCATGCAAACTTTGATAACAACTAAACTATCCAACAGGTAGCACATGGGGAATGATAAGATCACTAAAAAAGTACCGATGATCCTGAAAATACCTCAAACGTGTATATATTATATGCATCTGCGATTATACGAAATGTTCCTATATCTCCAAAGAATATCTTACAGTATTTTGACAGTGCATAAAATATCAAAGAATAAACTGGGATCATGAAACTTTTGTTAAAATACTGTTAACACCTCGGTTCTATGTTCTAACAAACCAACAAACGTCAGGTAAGGAACCTCATCCCAAAAGACCTTCTAATTTGATCTTTATTCGTATTGGAAACAAATCGAATTTCTTGTAACGATATCCCTCTTTGATCCTGTTATTCCATTGTAATAAAATGAAAACAACGGCGAACACCTAAGAACTCTCATATCATCTATTATTGAGCCTAACAAGTTCATCTTCTCAATGTGTGGACACTGTGGAACACGTAACACACTCCAATATAATCACAGGATCTAATAAACACAAATCCCAAATCCCTGTTAACGAATCGATCCCTACAATTAGAAACCCATTCTAAACAGTGAAATGTTAGCTCAATCTCAAGCTAAGGATTTTCAAAACGCTACCAATAAAATCTTAATAAAAAATTTACTTACAACTATAAAAGGTGATGCAAATAATATCTATACATTATTGATCAAAATGAAAGATGTAATATAATAACTAGTGAAACATTCATGCTTGGTGTTTAATCTACAATTACATCAAAACATAAGACGAAATAATTAAACCACAGTAATGAATCATCGTACATCTAATCAAATAAACGATCCAAAAACTATAATATACTATTCTCAAAGCTAAACATCGTAGGCTTAAAGCAATTTCACAATAATTATAATTAAGGAGAGCGGATTCGCTGTCCCATTTTGTGTTCCACTGTGTGAAGTGGGACCGATGATCTCCACTCATAATTAAGTACACGTAACTTCATTATCAAAATGTAACTTCAATAACTAGTGTACATAGAATCACAATAAATATAATTAAGTACTCGTAACTTCATTATCAAAATGTAACTTCGTTAACTAGGGTACGTAGAAAAATAAAACGAATAAGACAATCGTAAGCTTAAAACATACGGAGTATTCACAATAACTACCACTAAATAATTTCCTTATCAAAATGTAACTATCAATAACTAGTGTACGTTCATGATTCGTGTTTAATCTACGATTTCATCAATACCGAAAATCTAATAATTCAATTATGACAAATCATCATTAGATATCAAATTACGATCCAAAACTATACTCCTAACATTAATTTTCTCACACCTAAACATTGAAAAACATAGATTCAGACAATCGTACGCTTACGACGTAGTCACTATAACTATAATTCCAGAATTTCGTTCACGAAACATTCACGATTAATGAAGTTAAACTGCAACAATTCACGATCAGATTTCAACTTACGTAACTGAACTTATCAAATCAACGTGATTTTAGTAACTGTTAAAAAGAAGTTACGAAGTTAATTCATTTGATTGTATACTGTTTTGAAATATGTGACGGGAATTTTGAAAAACGTATACGTATACAATCAAATAACGCTGCGGACGTAAACGATTAAAAGAAAAAGAAATCATTAATCTATACCATAAAACAATTCCAACGCCACTTAGTACCGTCATCAGAAGTAATCTCCGGCCTAGAAACCGCCCAATAACTAGTAACCGCCGAGATATTCCCTTCCTTGAGCGTTTTCTCGTCAACCGCCGTGATTTTATCCTTACTTTCTTTCTCCACCGCACCAGCCGCCTTCGCCGACTTCTTCTCCGGCGGAGGAGGTGACGACACCGACGAAAAACTCCTGTAAAACGACGCCGTGTTGCACGTCGAAAAATTGAACAATTCCGGCTGTACGGTAACGACAATACGACCGCCGGAATTTGCGCCGCCGTTGACGGCGGAATTCACGACGGAGGAAGCTCGGGTGAGCAGAGAGCGAGTTAGCAGACGATTCATGGTTACGACTCGGTGAGTCGACTCAGTTTGGATGGCGGTTTTGTGGTTTTGACCGATTAATTTGTGGAAGAATGTTTGGAGGGTAAAAGACAAAAAGGCAAGGGATATTTATTTATTGATTTTTTTTTATTTAAGAGGTTGAGGGGTATAATGGTAATTTCATTGTGAGATGAAGTGTTAGTGTGTGAGGGGATATTGTAGACAGCGTGGCGAGTTTGTTGAATAGTGCAGCAGCCTAGTAGTGAAATGACGTAAATGGAGTTGGAATATGAAGAAATTACGGAGCTATGCCACTTGCTTTTTCTCCAAGAAAACCGGAATTTATGGGGGGAAAGTACAGGTGTTTTATTTACAGCATTTTATCATTTGGATCGTAAATTCGTAATCCTTGTGGTCCAAATTTCCAGTTGATAAATAATATCTGTTCAGTTTCTCTTGGGCTTTATAAAGTCGGTTTATCAAGGTAAGGCCCAATTTAGGTAAGACGTAGTTTATTTTTGCGATACATTTTTTAATTAACAAGTTAACATAGTAATATTTACGTAGTATTTTTTTATTTGAATAGTTTTGGTTGGAAAAAAGAAAATTAAACCTGATTCTTTCAACTACATAATTCCACAACCGCTTAAATTATTTTTTTTCCAAGTATGAAGGGTAACAATGTAGAGCATATTTTAATTTCTTATTCGCATGATGATAATATTCTTTGATAAAATATGAAAAAGTATAATATACATTAGTATATTAGCATCTGATATTAAAATTTCTTTCATAAAATTACATTTTCAGAAAAAAAAAAATATCTATATAAATAGAGAAAACAATGGTCAAAGTGTCCTGGAGGTTGTGGAAAGTTAAATGGGAGATTGGATGGGATAGTAGGGAGTACGCACTAATGTCTAGTGACTGATGGCGGGGGCGGATAGAGACTAGTACTGGTGGAAGCGGTGGGTATGGTTGTGGGAGAGAAATAGAAGTAAGATGGAAATAGCTAAGAGGAGAGAAATTGAGTGGTCAAACATAGAAGTATTATGGAAAATGCGTACTGCATTGAGTAACAAAATTTACTGTAAATTGGTCACCGTATCAATGCACTTTTTACTCAATGCTGTAATTTTATTTATTTATTTTAAAATTACTTTTTTTGTTGAGATATCTTTGCACGTGAGTGTTGGGTAATTGTTCCACCCCAGTATAACTAGAGAAAAAAGACTGATTTTTAATATAGATGGCTACTCTCTGGTCCTCTAATTCACCAACTGGTTTTAAGATAAAAAATCGTTTCCTTTTGTGTCGGTACCCTGCATATGCTTCTACAAACCTACAACTACGGAGGACCCAACACCCTATCATCACTTACTCGCGGAGCATTCTCCAATGTTTAATATAATGTACTAGAAGGGTTAAAATAATATATCGCAACGTTAAAAAAATGTAAGGAGGCTAATTTAATATACTACTCAAGTTAACTTTAAGGTAATGCAAAATTACTATAACGTACTGTACTGACAAAATTCACATGAAAATAAATAAAAAACAAGTGAGATATACAGTGTGATATTGCACATATTTTTTTTTTTTTTTTTTTTTTTTTTTTTTTTTTTTTTATGAATAAAGGTACTATATGGAAATTATATGGGACATGATTAAAGGTCAAGATCTCAAATTCCCAGTGAAATTTGGCGATCAGTTCCCTTAGTTGAGATAACCATCAACTAAGGAGTGTTTTCTCCCAATTAGATATTTGACACCATACTCTTTGGGAGGGACCATTGGACCACCATCAATGAGCAACTACATAATACGAATCATAATTCAGAAATTAAGAATAAAATATGTACACCTGTTATGTAAATAGGTATGAAATTAAAGTGTTAGTTTTGAACACGATCAATAATAAAGGGGGTACGAAACACATATAAAGGGGTATGAAAGAGTGATCTCTTAATAACTTAGTGAGAGACCGTCTCCTAAGTTTTAGTATTCAACATAACACTTCTCTTATATATTAGAGATTTAGAGAGATGGGGTGAAAATGAATGTGTGAAGAGAGTATAAAAATTCAAATTTAATTTTAAAATAATATTTTCTTATATAATCCGGGTCAATTCCAAACCTCTCTAAATCAATAATCCTCGATTCCCTTGGCAAGTTGGCAACATCCCACACTATATGTGCCGGTGCAAAATCCTAAAGTGCTCAAAATCTCAGATCACCTTCCTTTTAAAAAAGCTGACCAAACAACACATAGTCCACACTCCACACCTCACCAGCTCCTCCCCTGAACCAACTAATCCCATCTATCCATTCTATAAATACTAAAGTCATTCACACTTACTCCTCTTTTTTCCCCCTCTTTCCTCTCTCTTTCCTTTCTCTCTCCTCTGTTTTTACTCCAAAACTATCTCTTTCCTTTCACATTTCTGTCTTCTTCTTCTTACTTCTTACTTTACGTTTTCCGATCGCTTTCTCTCTCTAAAACCTAATTAATTTAATAATATCTAAATTAAACCCTAACCAACATTCTTCCTTCAATCAACCTCCATCGTCGTCTTCGTCTCCGTCGTCGTTTTCATGGCGGATATAGGATCTCTCACTCCTGGTATTCGTTTAGGTGTGAACTCTATTTTTTTCACTTTTTAATTTTTTTTTTTTAATTTATTACTGTGTATTTGTTTCGCTTCGGTTTTTATGCTTTAATTGAAGTGATTGTTCTTGTTTAATTTAGTTTCGGAGTGTTCGATTGCTAATTTTAGTGTATTTTAGTGTTGTGCTGCTTAATTTGATTTATTTTTGTCAATTAATTTGTTGTTTTGCTGTGTAATTCTAATTTTAGCTCGAACTGTGAATCTTCTGTCTTTTGTTTTAATTTATTTGATTTATTTTTCGAATTGAAGTAATTATTCTTGTAATTATTCTTGAAGTGCTATTTTTAGTGTATTTCTTTGTTCGATTATGTGTTATGTGCTGTTTTGCTGGTTAATTTGATTTATTTTTCTCACTTAATTTGTTGTTTCAGTGTAATTCTAATTCTAGCTTGATTTCTTTGATTTATTTTTGAATTGAAGTAGTTATTTTTGTTATCTTTCGTTTGTGTATACTTAATTGCTGAATTTAGCGAAATTTTGGTGTCTTAACGTTGTCGATTCAGACCAATTTATGTTCTTTTGGTGTTTTGCTGGTTACTATGAGTTCTTTCAATGTTTTTTCCATTGGAATTCTAATTTTAGCCTGTACTATGTTTCCGGTGTCTTTTTGCATTAATAGTTCCGTCGTCTTACCTTTCATTAGTAAGCTATTTCCTAAATAAGTGAAATATTAAGTGGGTGAATGCTTGTTTTGGTCAGCCAAGCTATAGTATCCAAATAGAGTAAGATGTCATACTGGCACTCTGCTGGTAGTTGCGGAAAACAATTATTTTCAAGGTCTTGCACTCGTTTTAGTCGTTTAGAATGTATTCTGCATTCTGTGTTGCAATGATGATGGAACCCCCAGGAAAAAGTACCGGCTTTAGCATTGATACATGCTTTTGGTACTTGTGAGTCTTGGTAGTTGCTTTCTTCCGGTTTATGCATGTATTAATTTTTTCTTCCATTGTTTAATCTAGTTAGTTTTAAAGGTTCTGTGTTGCATTTGATCAGGAAATGCATTTGATAAGGATAGTGCTTTCTTAGTTGGTTGCAATCCAAGTTGTTCTGCTAGAAAGTCTTCATATTTGATTTTCTATGCTTTGTTGGTCCATGAAGCTGCTTGTCCGATACTTCTAGTATTGTATTATTTTGTCGATTTATAATGGAAGTGCTTCTTGAGAAGAAAGGGGAAATTTTGGGCAAATAATTTACAATTTTACATTGTAGTGATAAAAACTTGTTCTGTTATTTCTAGCAAACGAAATTTGTTATTATTATATTATAATTTTCTTAAAAGACTCGTGATGAATTTTGTGTTGTATTATTTTGACATTTATTTATTGATTTTTTTTGGAATCAATGCTTAACCGATGTCTGCTGACTGACCTCTTATCTCAAATAGATATACAACAGTTACAGCTCGAAGCTCAACATCGGTGGTTGCGACCGGCTGAAATCTGTGAAATTTTGAGGCATTACCAGAAGTTTCAAATTTCTTCAGAGCCGCCAAACCTACCTCCCAGTAAGATCCACTAACTTTATTTACCTATTTTCTTAAAAATTTTGGTAGTTAACATCTTTAAATTTTCCTGCCTTTGTGTGCGTGTTGAGGTAGTAGTATGTGTGTGTTATTCTGGTTGCCATCAGTTCTGAAGAGATCAGAGCAAGCTGTACAAATAAAGTCTTCATCTGTTTATGTGACTAATTTCTAGTCATTCACGCTTGTATATAATAGAATTTCCTTTAGATTTTCTTGGAAAAATTCCGTTTCACATCTCAGTGATCGACTATCTTGGTTATGAACATTGTTTCATCTTAACTGGATATGTAAGCATAGGGGTAAAATAAACGAATAGGGGTTAGACTCTTGGTTTGCTCATGTTTGACTTTTGGTCGAGTTGAGCCGTCATGAGTTGATCTCCATTGTTGTGCGTACACTCATATCTAAAAGGTTGTATATTTTCTTAGAGGGACTCTCGAGCCCCCTAGGCAGTGACGATTCTAGGAATTCGATATAGGGGGTGCGGAAATTAAATTTAAACATCTAAAGTTAAATTTAAAACACGTAACCAATTTAATGGGTCGAAAAAAGCAAAAGCTTACTATTTCGTATTGAAGGGTGAAACAAAAAAGAAGTAAAATTGTTAGTAATGGGAGTCGAACCCACAACTTATTGCACACTAAATACATGTTTAACCACTAGACTGACCAACTTAAGCTGATACTTTATTAAACGAAAATGTATATATTTCTGGGTTGTGAGGTGCAGGTGAACCCCATGTACCCCCCCTAGAATTGCCCCTGCCCCTAGGCATCCATTTTTCTCGGAAAGGGAGGGGTTTTGGGAGGTGGAGGAGCTGAGTGGAGTGATGGCATCTGTGTCTGCAGAAGGTGTTACCTGGTAAAAAGTGGTTTGGTGCATGTGACACAAAGTTATAAGTGATACACGCGATAATTACAAAGTTAATATGTCTTCATAGAGTTCTAGCCGAGCCTGATATTATTTTATGGTAAATGATTGCATTGAAAAGTTGGGGTGCACATCTGAAATGAGCAGTATGTTAGTAAATGAATCAAATACCCTATCACAAATAATTTATCTGTTGACGCAAGTTTTTTTTAACTGTAGGCTTGTAGATGAAAAAAAAAAAAAATATGATGCATGATTTAGTTACCTTGGTATCTAGCATAAATGATCTGTATGTACCTAGGCGTAAGCCATTTTATTTTCTTATAATAAAAATTCTTTACACCGTGTATCTTGTGTCATGTCCCCTTAGCTGTGTTGGCATCTTCTGATATCATGCTTTTAATTTTACTTAGCGACACTGGTTTAGGTCCTCGATTACCCTTGAAACTCTTATACAATCAATTTTAATAAAAATTTGCTCAATTTTCATTCAACTTTGCTGTTCTGAAACCTCTACGGCCCTTTGGACGCTTAATGGGAAGTCAATACCGTAGTTTGTGGACAGTGGAAGGAGAATAGTGGAGTAAAGTTTAAGGGCAAGAGGGGCCAAGAAACAAAGAGCCTGCGATCTCAAAGGAAGCGTCAAAATGACGAATATGTGATATGCCACAATAACAATATATAATGCATACTTTAATAAGTGCCTAAACTTTAGAGTTACCAAGTCATGGAATTCTATTGGGATGTTTATTGTGCATCTATTTGTCGCTATGTATAATTCTATATGTTTACGTATTGTAAAGACTCGTCTTGTCAGTTCTTATCTCTTTCATGATGCTAACTGTTCTGTGACATGCACACATTCTTCTCAGGTGGCTCACTCTTTCTTTTTGATCGGAAGGTTTTGAGGTACTTCAGGAAGGATGGTCACAATTGGAGAAAGAAAAAGGATGGAAAGACGGTGAAGGAAGCTCATGAAAAGCTAAAGGTAAGCTGCAAATGAGTGTCTTTTTTTATCTATTTTTTATTTATCTGTGAATTTTACTTCCATGATTTAATTGATCAATCCATAGTTCAAGTCAACTTACTATTCACTAGAAGTTTTTCTCCCTTGTTACGAAACAACAAAAAAAAAGGGAAAATCAGGAGAAATGTTGTTATAATACTTGAATTTATAGCTTGTTTACGTTATTGGACTAATATGCAACATTGTCAGGATGACTTAGAGATCTCATCTCGTTTTCAATTATAGGTTGGAAGTGTTGATGTGTTACACTGCTACTATGCCCATGGTGAAGATAATGAATGTTTTCAAAGGCGCAGCTACTGGTTGCTGGAAGAGTATGTGTAGTTAGTTTAGACTTCTGTTTCATGACATGCTCATATTTCATAGAGCAAATATTTTTGTTTGAGACGTCTTTGTGTACTTGTTTCTTACAAAGCTAAATGATTTTTCAGGGAGTACATGCATATAGTTTTTGTGCACTACTTGACAGTTAAGGTACGTTTTTTTTTGTTTTCTATTTCTCCCTCTTTCAACGGTTCAAGAGTTTGGTCAAGTGGTCTTTGAATCTGTTGTTTTGTATGGATGTTTCTCTAGAGTTGTATTTAATTTTCATTTTTCTTTAGCGTAAGCTAAGGCAAGCTTGAACAAATTAGAAACTCCATGTTAGATGACACGTCTTTTTTTGAAAAATGTTTTTCAATTTCGCTACTGCTGTATTTGTGCTCATCATTAACGTGTCGTGCTCATCATTGACCTGTTGAGGACTTTAGGTGCTGTACATGTAATGGAGATTTGGTAGGACAGTATAATGCATTCATCTTCAGCATTGACACCGTAATAATCGGTGATTGCGGTTGTCATATGTCTAATCATGAACTTCTGTGAATACATTTAGTTCATTGATGGCTGGCTTCTAGCGACTGTGAAAGGGCATCTGCAATGGGCTTCCTTTCCCTCTGATGTAGTCGTGGAAGGCAGGAGATAAGTGCCTGCATAAATGTGAAAACTAGCTTAAAACTTATCCTGGGGGTGTATATGTATTGCTTTATCAAAGTTCAGTTTTCTAAGCCCGTGGCTTGTTAATAACTAACAATTTCCTGCCCCTCCTGAGATAATTTGTGTCCAAGACTATGAGATGCCCGTTTTCTCTGGAAGAAGACATTATCACACAATTCTCTTTCTGTTCGGTTTCCTTCTCCTTCCGCCTGTCTGTAGGGCATCCATTCTTTTAATCTTTTCATAGTATGAAGTTACGTACTCGAGGTCATTCTTAGTAAGAAGTTAGATACTTTAGGACATTCTGTTTCTAACATCTATGCAATGTACTCCTCCCATTTTGGTCATTTGTTTACTACCTATTCCATATTTAGGTGTATCAAATTTTTTTTAACCTTTTTATTGGAAAATGCTTTTAATCTGTAAACTGATCTTTCACTTACATAACAGATTAAAAAGTCAATTTGTACCACTTCGTCCACTTGTCATTGAAAATCAATAGGCAAAATTGTTTGATCATCCTTTCTCAGTCTTTATGCTAAAAACGAAGGTAAACAAATGACTCAAACATAGAGAACATATCTAGAGTGCTCTTACAGGTTTACTTTGGTTATCTGACCTACTACTTCTGACTTCACACTGCCAAAATTTTACTCTTGAGCAATGTTCTTGTACTCTTAAAAAACCTATTCCTTCTCTGTCATCATCAGGCTTACATAATGTAGCTGAACTTGTTTCATAAGATCAATTGTTTGCGCTTACCATCTTTTCATGTTCTTTTTCCTTACGTTTTATCAAAAAGCAGGGCAACAGGAGTAGCCTTAGAGAGGTTGAACCAGTACGTTCAAGTTCTCCAATGTGCAGCTCATTATCAAGTAGTGTCTCAACTAGCTACAATGATGAGGTTGAATCAGGTAAGTTCTTTGTCCAATTTCCTTATAGTGCAGTTTCAAGCAATGTAGTAGTTCTCACCTCGTTTGTCCTGCTTTTCTGATAAGAGCACTCCTATTATAATGACCCGTGTCTCGGTGTCTGTCTGGAGTTTTCAATTTAAATCTGATTCATCAAGCTTGCATTGATTCTACACCGTGGTGCAGAGGATAATTACCAAGCCATGTCCAAGTACGCTGCATCTATGAACTTCCCTCTTGCTGAAGATAATTTTGAAAACAACAAGATGGGTGGCATAATGAGCTCTAACTTTCTGACTACTACCAGTATGTTTCAGCATCTTCTCATTTCCAGAACAGCTTCTTTAATTTATTTTAGATGTGTTTATCTTTCTTCTCTGATTTTCTTGGGGTTCAGATGATTATAAAGGCGTGCAGCTCTCGGCTCCTGGGTTAAATTATGTGGCACTTCCTGAAAAGGCTAGTGGATATAATAATGAAGATAACTTAAGAGCTCTTGATTTGGAGAGCTGGGAGGACGTATTTAAGCAGTGTACAAAAGACTCCGGAGTTCTACCTTCTCAACCTGCTACTATTCCTTCTACTCTCCTTGGTGGTGGAAACACTGATGATTATAATGGAGCTTTCAGCCAACTTTTAGATGTTGGCTTTGGTATAAAACCAAGTTCAGGAGGATCTGTAGCTCCATATATTTCACAGGTGATCTCTTATTTCAGTTACTTCCAAGTCCAAAGAAAAACTTTTCTCTCTATGCATAGCTGCTAAAGTGCTAAGTAGATGTATTTTCATGTGAACACACTATGTTAAGATATGTAGACTCAATGTATTAAGAATGTCATTGTCCTTCCAGCTATTAGTGATGGGGTATTTCACAAGAGAATTAGGAGGTTACCAAAGGTTATCAATTCGTTATTGAAGTACGTTTTTGTATGATGAACTGTGGTTATCTCTAGGTCATCATATATAATATCCCTCTTTCAGAAAATGGCTGATTTGCAGGCTAGTTTCTACTAGTTTCTATCTGCATATTGCCCACCATATTAATATGATTTTAGTGCTGTGGCTATCGCTTACGTCCACTGTAAGGTCTTTGAGAGGTATTCATGTATTGCGGTCTGCAGATTTGCGGATCCATTTATGTACAACAATTATATATCCCAAATGTCTTATAGTTTTAATGATTGCAGCCTAATGATGTGATTTGGTTTATCAGAGGAACAATCTAGTAGAACCTCCAAGTATGGAATTTCCAGATACTTCGATCACCTCTGTGGCTGCCAAGCAACCAATACTTGGAAGCCTTCGGGCAGAGGAGGGACTGCAGAAAGTTGACAGTTTCTCAAAATGGATGACGAAGGAACTAGATGGTGTGGATGACTTGCAATTGATGTCATCTTCCAATCTGTCATGGCAGAATATTGAAACAGCTACAGATGTTGATGATCCCTCAATGGAGAATTATTCAATGAGTCCCTCAATTGGCCAAGATCAGCTTTTTGACATTCATGACTTTTCACCAAGCTGCGCTTCCATGGAGACAGAAACCAAGGTTAGTTTTGCTGTATAATTCTTGGATGTTGCACTGCTTGTTAAAGACTTGGTTTACCAAGTTTCCAATTATTATATATTTGTTAACCGTGTTTCTGTTTGCATGATATTGTAGGTTGTTATCTCTGGAAGATTTTTAGTGAGCCCATCAAAAGTCTCCAAGTATAACTGGTCATGTATGTTTGGGGAAGTGGAGGTGCCTGCTGATGTTCTAGGAAATGGCATTCTGTGTTGCTATGCCCCACCACATAATGTTGGCCGAGTCCCATTCTATGTTACATGTTCCAATAGATGTGCTTGTAGTCAAGTGCGAGAATTTGAATTTCTGGTAGAGAGTCAAGATCGCAACAATGGAAACACAAGTTTTAACGATGTGAAGGAAAAACAACTTATTCTCCAACTAGAAAGGCTTTTATCTACGAGATCTTCTGGCAATTTGGATGCTAGCAACTATATCAAGAAACAGCCAGTTGTGAACAAAATATTTTTGTTAATGGAGGATGAGCTGTGCTTAGGGGTTGAAAATCATCTGAAGGAAAAACTGCTCTCTTGGCTACTTGACAAGGTGAGTGAAGATGGAAAAGGACCTAATATACTGGATGAAGAAGGACAAGGGCTGCTGCACATAGCTGCAGCACTTGGTTATGATTGGATCATACCAGCTACTTTAGCTGCTGGTGTGAATGTGAATTTCCGTGACATTAATGGTTGGACAGCCCTCCACTGGGCTGCATCCTTTGGCCGGTAAACCTTATATCCTATTGTGGTCTATAACTCTATACTGTTCATTTTCTATGAATTACCAATATGCAGTGTAGGCTTGCTGTAGTTTTTGCAATAACATAGTTTTGTTGAGATTGAGGTTGTTAAGGCTTTGATAAATTGTACCTAAAACTGTAGAATGTGCATCGACACTCGGTATGACACTTAACACTTCATTTTAAGCCAAAAAAATGTTTGCAACACAGTAGAGCATTAATCCCAAAGTGTTTTAGGGTCCTCTGCCACTAATCATCGTTTGAAACCGCCATTGATCGAGGAAATTAGGGAAGAGAGAAGTAAGCACTCTTTATACGACTAAAGATAAGGAAATAATACAAATGTGCATTTTGCTTTCAAAAAGAGTTGAATAAAGAATCAGTAATTACAAATAAGTACTCTGTAGTTATTAACCAATCAAAAATAAAAAAATAAAAAAAATACTTGCACTGAGTGTAAAAAGATAAATAAATAAAGCAGTCCAAAATATTAATAATGATATCAATAAGCGATTAAAGCAAAAAAAAAAAGTGTTCACGTCTATTCATCTTGCGTGTCTGCATAACACATCTCAGAAGATAGTGCAGTTATTCATATGTTGCTTTCATGAATTTCAGAGAGAAGACGGTTGCCCTCCTAGTTTCTCTTGGTGCTTTCTCTGGAGCTGTAATAGATCCGTCACCAGAGTTTCCTCTGGGTAGAACAGCGGCAGACCTGGCTTCTGCTAATGGATACAAAGGAATATCTGGTTTCCTTGCGGAGCATTCTTTGACTGCACACTTAGAGACTCTCACTATGGGTGAACAAAAGGTGGATGCTACTCTGGCAAATTCTATAGGCAAAGCTGTACAAACTTTAAGAGAAAAGATGGCAACACCAGCCTATGAAGGTGACGGGTCGGACTTGCCACTGAAGGACTCATTGGCAGCTGTTCGTAATGCCACTCAAGCTGCTGGTCGCATTCACCAAGTTTACAGAATGCAATCATTCCAGAGGAAGCAAATTAGTGATACTGGTGGTGATGACGAGTCTTTGCTGATGGATGAACGTGTTCTTTCACTTCTATCATCTAGGATTCCGAAGCCTGGTCATTCTGATCAGCTAGTTCATTCTGCTGCAGTTCAAATTCAAAAGAAGTACCGCGGTTGGAAAAAGAGAAAAGAATTTTTAATTATCCGCGAAAGGGTTGTTAAAATCCAGGTGTGTTATCTTTGTCCATTCTTGAGTAGCCTGCTGCTTTTCATCTGTCTTCTAGAACTAAAAGTGATTTGTTACGATATGAATCTTGTTTTTACTTTGAGGGGAAGAAAGTAAATGGCTAACTTAATTGATTGCTGTACTTTTTATTGTGATATAGCAATCATTCTACACACTTCTCTGCACAATTTTCATTATTGGTTATTCTAAAACAGCCTTTCTTTCTTACATACATGGCTATTTGGGTAAGGCTGTTTCTATCTGATTCGCCCTTGCACTGCCATTTACGGGATCTGAAAGTTGAGACAATGGGATGGTGGTGTTTATTGTGGTCAAAGAATGTAACATCATTTGCAATCCATATGCATGTGGTATATGTCTATTGACTTTGATGTTTGGGGGATTGTATATATTTGCTTGGGTTTTATTGAGTACAAATGAGAATTGAATCTGAGCCGGAATCAACTCGGTCAAAATTCGGCTCGAAATCGGTCAAAACTGATTGCGAGCCGAGCACGACCAAATCGGAGCCAATTTTGAGCTTACTAGAGCTCGGATCGGAAGCTCGGTTTAGGCTCGTTTTGTTCTTTTTATTATTCAATTTTAATATTTTGCAATTATTTTTGTTCTTATTTACATGTTATTTTAGCATTTATGATTATACTTTATTATGGTTGTTAAATTTTTTTATGTATTATTTATCTTCAATCATATTTATTTTTAATTTGATTTTAAAAGTGAAAAAAAAAAACGAAAATAATGATTAAATGGAGCTCGAGTCGGGCTGGAGTTGAGCTCGAGCCTATTCCGAGCTTTGAAGTTTTAAGCTCGAAGAGTTCCGAGCCGATTCCGAGCTCAAGTTTAAGCTTCCGAGTCGATTTCGAGCCCACCCGAGCTTAAGCGCAAATCGGCTCGGTTACACCCTGGTCACGCTTTATATTTGTGGAACATAAGTGCATAACTAATATGACTCTTTTCAAAGGCCCATGTAAGAGGTCATCAGGTTAGGAAACGATACAAGACCGTTGTTTGGTCAGTTGGCATACTGGAGAAAGTGATTTTACGATGGAGACGAAAAGGAACAGGCCTACGTGGGTTCCGTTCTGAAGCACTGAAAGCACCCGTCCCCGAAAGTAAGCCTCCAGAAGATGATGAATATGATTATCTCAAGAAAGGAAGAAAGCAGACCGAGGAACGGCTACAGAAAGCCCTTGTTAGGGTGAAGTCGATGGTCCAATATCCCGAGGGTAGAGCGCAGTATAGGAGGCTCCTAACTGCAGTAGAAGGTTTCCAGAAAAATCAGGTATCACTTACACAACTCAACCATCATATGTGTTGTATCATTATCTTTGTAATATGAACCTGCTAATGTCCTGATGATAAGTGCACACCTTTTGTGAAAGTGTGAAACAATAAAAATTAGGCACAAGTGCTGTAAGTCAATTCTTTTTTGGCCATGTCTACAAGTGTGTATTGCATGGTGCAGTGTTAGTTTTTCAAACGTCAGATTTATAAACGTTATGCAGTTAGCCCAGAATTATTCTCACATCTAGTCGGCGACTACACCGGAGTAGTTGTCGCATACCAATGAATGGAAAAATTAGAGAATTTGTTTCTTAAAACATGTTGTTCTTGCTCTTGTCGCCAGAAAGGAGATCAAAGAATTTGCTCCTCCTCTACTATTAAGAAATCTTTTTCTGCCTTTGTCTTTCTTTTTCCTTATTTTGCTTTCTTTAGATGAAAATTGATCGGGCCAAGTAACGGAGCCTAATTATGGTATTTAGGTGGACGTTGGAATGCTAAACTATTTCCTTTTGAACTAATACACTAGATGATGGATTTTGATACTGGACCTTGATCAGCACAATTTTCTAGTTTTCTCTACTTGACTGTGTTTATAGAGGCTTCATGCGTAGTATTATATGAAGACTGAAGCCGCCATTTCTGCTAAAAGAAAACCAGATTTTAGTTTCCTACGTTGTAGGTAATTAGTAGTAGTCTTTTGTTCTCTTTCCCGGCATTTTGCGTGACATATTCCTACTGTTTTGCAGCCGCAGTCTGGTGGCAGCAATTTAAGTCGCTCAGAAATTGCACCCGTTGAAGTTGAAGAAGATATGATTGACGTTGATAGCTTATTAGACGATGACAACTTCATGGCAATCGCGTTTGAATGATTTGTTCTGAATTGTATATACACTGTATGGTCCAAAGCCCGATTGACTGAAAGAGGAAGGTAGAAAATTCAGATAATGTACATAGTATATAAGATCTACTAGCGGGGCCGTTTGAAGACTAGATGTTGCTAATTCACAATGCAGGTTCAGGCAATGTTCGAGCGTAGAAATCATAATTGTTTGAGATTTGACATGTTTAGGCATGTACAATTTTTTCTATATGGTCTTTAGTTATATAGCCTGTGTTATTATTTTTTCACCGGTGCAGCTTCAAATCATAAATTGGTAAAAGATTTTCTGAAAACTAATGTAATTTAATCAGGTATTGAGGAATGTAACATTGAGCTTGCTTTGCAGTAGATGTATCGTCTTGCCAGTTGCTCCCCAGAGAAAACATAACCTTTCCGGAATCTATCTTTGCCATGGCTGGAATAAAGTAGAGTCCAGTAGAGTCAAGTATATGTATAAAGGCAAAAAAGGCAGCACGACCCTCTGTACAACTCAGTTTCGAGAGCTCTAGCTCATTTCACATACAAGTATACAACACACGACTAACTCAAGCCGATAAATGAAATCCAATATCAAACTTTTGATCGAATTATACTGCCTTTGTTTCAGCAACACCAAACCATTGGTATGGGTCGTATACTCGCATGAGTTGTATAGTATACGACCCATACAAAAATAGGCTGCCTTTGTTTGTAACGCGATCTTAGCGTTGTGAGTAGGAGTGCAGAATTACCTTAGTGCAGTAAGAATTACTCTAGAAGGGTCAGTAAAATAGTTAATACTCCGTAAATAATGCATCTTAGGTGTTGCAGGATCCTATCTCTCAAATTTTGTCCCTCATTGGATCACTCCTACACGTTAATAAAGACTCGATTTTTTTTTTTTTTTTAAGATTTTCGCAATTTGTGATATACAGACATCCTTAGCAAATGTTAGCTTAAGACGGGTCAAGTATTATACCATTTGTATATATAACACAAATATATTGTTTTTTCCTAGGAGTGGTCAAACGTGCGGGGTCAGCCCGGCCCGACCCGCCACTCGGGTCGACCGGACCGATCCGTCTTCCTCGGGCCGATTTCGGATCCCCAAACCAAGCCCAACCCGGACCCGTCATAGGCCCGCTCCTAGGGCCCCTTTTACTCGACCCGCCATTTGGCCTGACCCGCCCCTAACTCAGGCCGGTTCTGGGTCCCCAAACCGCCCGACCCACCCTTTGACCATGCTAGGCCCCGCCGACCCGCCCTACTTTTCCTTATGCATTTTTATATATACAAGTGGTATTTATTTTGACCCGTCTTAAACTTAAGACGAATAGTGTCATCTTAAGGGAGACTTACGGATTAGAATCAAATTAATTTAAAATTAATATAACTTGTACTACCATTAACAATCACACGTTTTTGAAATTAATGTAATGCACATTTTGAGCGTACATTATACGTATAACCAGCTATATAGATGAATGAATACCATAGTTTCAAACTAAGACTAATTCCCCACAACTTTCCATAATAATGAGGCTACTACATCTTTACACATTTACCCTAATACTAACAACTATTTGTCTCATTTGCCATGCCGACGACTACGACTACGACCGAACACAATTCCTAAATGCACACAATGAGGTGCGATCCCAAGTTGGGGTCGCGCCACTTGTGTGGAACAAAACTCTAGTCACCTTCGCGAAGACTTTCGCAAAAAAAGTCCAAGCAACAGGCGATTACTTCATGTCATCGGGTACCCCATATGGCGAAAATATGGCAGTTGGGTACGAAGCGTCTTATATTGCACAAGCGGTACAATTTTGGGTCCTAGAAAAGGATAATTATAATTATGAGACGAATACTTGTAAAACTGGGTCCGAGTGTAAGCATTATACGCAAGTTGTTTGGAGAAATACCACGAGTCTTGGGTGCGTTACCGTTACAATTGGGGCGGGTTGGCCTTTTGTTGTTTGCGAGTATTACCCTCGCGGTAATATCAAAGGCCAATCCCCATATTAAATCAAGTTTATTAACGCTTTGATTTCCTTTTTTGTTTATAACAATTACGTATATTTTGCGACTGTTGGTTTTGTGACGGTTTTTTCATCGTAACCCTTTTACATAGTGCTACTAAGACTAAAAATGGAAATGAAATATTGAAATTCCGAATATGTTGTTATTGGATGTATTTGCGATTTCACGTGCATAAGTCGAGTTTATGTTCCTATTTCTGCAAGAACAGATGTTGATCATATTCTTAGCGACGCAAATACGTCGCAATATGATTTTTATGTTGCTTGATTTTATGTTGCTTGATCATGGCAAAACATCGCAATCCGCGGCAAATATATTTGCGACAATATAATTTTCATGTTGCTCATCATGGCAACAAACATTTGCCGCAATCCATTACGCAAATATATTTGCGACAGACGTATTCCATCGCAAAACTAATCAAATCCATTGACAATTTGTGGCGAAAAATATTTTTATTCCGCGTTATTTTGCGATAGATCCATCGCAAATTAAAATATTGCGATTACAAATTGAGCAGCTTATAGTGAGAAAGACGGTTATAGTAAGAATAAGAAAGGAGTCTCACCTTAATTGCGTGGGTGTCGATGAAGAATCAACTCTGGAATGGTTTGGAGAGACGATATAGAGCGAACTTATGGAAGAAGACGATGTGAAGTGTATGGTAAGACGAAATACCATAATGTGTAAGAACAGACCAAATTACAATTTTTTTTCAACAGCCGAGACAGTAAGAAATCTATAGCATTTATGTGCAAGTTAACATTTCCGAAAAAACACAGCTGAATTCTCCGTGATTTCAATGTAAGATGTCGTCTTCACAGTAATGCAAATATGCAAAGTCGACTTACATTGCATCAAATTTGCATTCTCCGACTTGCCTTTTATAGCTCCTAATCGTAAAAATGAGTACTAAAATTATCTGAGTGAATAACTTCATTCGATGGCGTGATACTGATCTGAGACGCGTTTTGGAGGTAGTTTCCGGAGTATGAAGAGGACTAAAGCAGAAGGAACTATCTCAACGGCCTGCAATAATGACAGATAAATAATTTACATAATGAATTCTGCAAGACATAATTTACTTGAGGACGGAAATTTGTGACTACACATAAAAGAAGCGGTTTATGTTCCATTTTCTGTCGAGGCAAATCGAGTTTTTCTTGTAGTGCAGCCAAATCTAGTTCTTATAAAAAACGAGGGTTAATTCAGTATTTCACTTAAACAAGGCGTCCGAAGTCCTAACGTTGAAAATTTACCATGTAGTAGAGGAGATTTGCAATTGGATGATCCATGACATCAACATCCACATCATCATCAAACGCTGAAATCGCAGCCTATGAAATAAAAATATCACGATTAGCTTGATACATTATTTTCCTCGTACAGTCGTACACCTTGAGTAGAAAACTCACCACAACACATCTGACTAAGAAACATGTACAACATATTGCAGTCACGCAGCCGACCTGCACAAAATCCGAATTATCAAAGAATGTATCATTGTTTTTTTATAGTTGAATCGTAAAAAGTACTATGTATAATAAAGTCGTAATGTTAGTACCTCATAGAGCTTCTTTTGACGGCCTCTTGATTCTATCGGAAAGCGTTGGAGCATAATAAACAACCTTCAAAGGATAAACATGTCAGTAAAATGAAAATCGTAAGGAATTCATTGTTTAAAGGACGCCGTGAATGAAGAAATATCTATTTATCAAGTATCATTACCTTCCACCATAGATTAGGAATCCCAAAGCGGCCGTAAACGAAATAACTGCAACAAACCGGCAAGGAATCACACAAAGTTTGTCAAAAGATTGAGCTATTAGCAGTACCATATAGGCTTTTCCTTACGCCAAAACATCTAATTTTCAACGAAAAAGGATCAGCAGAAAAAATAGCGGTGTAATCCTATTAATTATACCTGCAAAGAACAGTCTTGCCACCTCAAGAGCAGCATGGCCTCTGCCTATCCTCATGCAAAGCCAGATGATTATCTGAGGACATTGAGCACCATCAAAACCCGAGGGAACAATCAATAAAGCTCAATTTTGTACTGTTCATTGAAAAGATGACAGAGCTACTATAACCAACATTGTACTAACAGACAAGTTTCCCTAGGATAAGGGGTCAGATGAGCGCAATTTTGCCCGTGTTAAAAACACGAAGATGCGGTTTCCAATGGCTCGTAACACATTGTGTCGAGAATTGCACAGACTGCCAGTTCATAATGTAAGATGTGCAGATATTTAACAGAGTTTCGTAGCTTTATAAAATGTACTCCTGTGTCATTATAAATGTTGTCACCTGAATGAAGTACACTATCCCGTTTACAGAGTAATATATTGGTCTAAGTGTATCAGTAGGAAGGCTTCGTGCCTGCAAAAATCCACACAACAAAACTGTGATCTCTGAAGTTGGAACACCCAAACACACAAGCAAGGTAGTAATTTAACTTGTGAATATTCGAAGAACCTGGTGATAAATCTCGGCCCAAAACAACACGAGCAACGTGTAAGTTGAAAAGAATAAAAGTCCGGGAAGATCAAGGAGAATAACTTCGAGTGCCTGGAACAAATACATTTGAACTACGATATCAATTCTCGGTGCCTAATTAACCATACTATATATTATAAAGGACTTGGCAAAGAGGACGGTAAACTACATGTGGCCTGATAAGGAATACTAATTTGTACAGTCCAAAGAGAATAGCCCTCACTGTCGAAAACAACAGAGACGTTAGTCAATTAATCAGTGATGACGTTGAATGAAATTAAGATGCGGAAGTAATAGACGGGCATGAATGCATGATGTGCTTACATCCATTTACAAGAACATTCATCAAATGGAAGATCTTTTGTGTTGTCCATCCAAATTCTGGTACTCGCATTTGTATCCGAATAAGTTGAACCTGAAAGTTTGCAGGATGAAGTTACCACATTACAAGGATCGGAGTTACTTACCTCAAGTCCTGAACGCATTATTAAAACACGAATTTCTAGACACAAACTGATATAAGGTCGAAAGTCTAAGGTACAACAAAGAGCAGTACTTCAGTACCATGAGTAAACATGATTTTTTCTAGACACAAACTGATAGAAGGTCGAAGGATTAAGGTACAACAAAGAGCAACGCCAGTACCACGAGTGCAAAAACAAGTGCTACACATACACAAGTCTAAGATCGCGTTAGACGACCAGTCAGGAATTTATCATACATTCCACTCCCTTGAGACCTTATGATCAATGGCCTTAGTAAACTTGTTAAAAATGGAGTAAGTAGCTCTAGGAGCTTCTAAATTGTTAAATCGCGACATGCGCTTGGGCTACACCCACTAGGAGACCAGAAGATAGAATCAAACTCATAAGCCCAAAGAAAGTTACATCCTAAAACCAATTCGGAATATAAGGAGTAGCTCCTACCTCATATTTTCTTCACATATACTATGATCTTCACATAAATTAAACCGCCACTATATCTGTCTTTGTGATTTTCGGAAGACCTCTTAGCCTAAGATAGAGTATAGTGAATATAGAGTATACTGAATATTACTCGCTTCGTCTCAATCATTTGTTTATCTTTGGTTTAAAATACCTTTTACAAAAAAATAAAAAAAAGGTTAAACAGACGATTGAGACGGAGAGAGTGGGTCTCAGGTTAAAATCTCTCCCCATTTATTGTAAGATTGTTAAATGATCTCAAAGATGGCTAGACGGTCTTATACAAGAATATGCGAAATCGAAATCTACCTCTTAACAACATGAGTGCAATCATCATGTGTACTACAAGTAATAACAAATCATCGAGATATACTCCCTCCGTCCCGGTCCCGGACAACTCTCCTTTGGTTTTGGCACAAAGACGAAGAAAAGAGGAGGAGACCAATTATAAGATGACAAGTGGAGCAAATTAGGTGGGAAGATCAAATTGCTCATAAAATGCAATCCTAAAATAGAAATGACAACAATTGACTGAGACGACCGGGACGGTGGGGAAGTAAGTAACACCAAAATAAAGGAGAAAGTCGAAAGTATACCAAGGCGATAACGGCAACAATTGAATAACAAGCAGAAAGAGTATAATAAACTCTGTTTTCCAAACCCTTAAGCTTTTTTTCATCCATCATCTCATTCCACACATCAAATATTAACCCGTAGTAATTATGATTATTACTCCCCTTAATTACCATCTCACTCTTGGTTAATCCCATTGTAAATGATGATTATTTAGAAGCTGAAGATGATGAGGGATAATTGAATAGAAGATGAACCGTTAGAGAAAATCAGGGTAACAAACATATTGAAAGAATATGCTACGGAATTACACGTAATTGTATCACAAAACAGGCACGTTGATCAAACCATACCACGTTGCATGGCTCATTTGTAGAGCATTACTCCCAATATATGTTCAGTATATTTGATCCGAATCGACCCGTAAATAAATTAGACCCAATCACCCATGACCCATATAATGCAAAATCGATACTTTCCGACCAATTTAGATCCTCTTCATTTCCTTCTCTGGTTTAGAGTTTATCCTGTTAGAATGCTAATAATCCGTTTTAAAATGATTTGGAAGAAAAATAACATATAAAATTGATGCTATTATATAGTAATATATAGGGCTTATACATCTCCATTTCTTTTAGAAAACGGAGAGAATCCCCTAACCCACCCTCACCCGACAAGACGATGATCCATATCAGTGAAAAATACTCATTAGGGTAAAACGGCCTTATTATAGCCTTTTTTCTTTTGACAGAAAGACGGGATGCCATATTACATAGTGTTTTTAGCTATGTTGTGAGCAATCCTATTAAGATTTCTAGGGCAGTAGCTAAAAGTAAAACGACAAGATAATAAATTTTCGCTTAGTGATTCAGATAGTGTCCATGAATCGCTAGGTCACATATTAACCCCGGATGAAAGACTGATCACGCTTGGATGTATGTCTTCGTGTTTCTAACTTGAATGATTAACCCGAAATCCAGAAGTAGCAAAAGGCATTTATCTTTAAACACAGCCAATACATTTTTAAACAGAACAAATGCACAACACATTCAGATTTATTACAGGATCGGATATTCAGAGATCTTGGAGCTACAGCAAATGGCATAATAAATCGGCTATATAAATCTACATATTTAAATTTAATTTTGAAACTATGTCAAACACCAAACCATCTAAAAACCCAGCTCTTCCCTTTTTTACAAGACAAACAATAAAATCCTCGGAAATTACTTCTGATATTACTCGAACCTTTCAACCCCGGTATCAGACCATAGAATTTTAAAACCCACTTTATATTGGAGCCCCACCCACATTTACAAAGTACTCAAGCCTTAGAAACGAACTACAATACAAGAGATGTCATCTTTGCTGTCACGATTGAGAGCTTCAGTGGCTAATTGATTAGCGCTCTTGAGTGGATCCTTAATCGACCTGGCAATGTCGACTGCCTCTTGGTTAGACATTACCTGAGTTTGATTATTATCATCAGTTTATGAGCAAAGTAACATATTACGAGAATTATAGCCTCACAAATGAGGTTCATTTTGCCTCAACTGGTAAACATCAGAAAGAAAACGAGAAAAAAGAGTAGCAGCAAGTACCTTCCACAAACCATCACTAGCTAGAATCATAAGATCAGTTTCAGCATTGATATCAGCTGGTCTAATGTCGGGATCAGACCGTAAATGGTTTTTGAGGTTTTTGTCTCCAAAGGCTCGAGAAACTGCAAGTTGACCATTGACTCTGGCAACGTCTCCTAATCAAAGGACAACACAGAATTTGAGGTTAAATTTCAAGACTTAACAACAGTAAAACATGACAGATCCATATTAGATGTTGAACAACAGAAGCACCCATAGCAGTATAGACCTTGAAAATGGGTCACTCCAGTGGAGTAGCCGTCAGATCAGTACTGGTCGGCTCAAATATATATTCTCACTTCAGCTCGAGTCGGTCTGTTTATCTCGCAATTGGCTCTGTTATAGTGAGCCATTACAGAATTATTCCAGGTAAGAGTCATTTCGTGTCGGTGGTTAGGGTCAGTCAGAGTCATATCGTTTTAAGTGTGTGCGTGTGTGTTAAGGTTTTTGTCATTTGTTGAGTAGTTACAAAAAAAAAAAAAAAGTTGAATTCGGTTATTTTTGAGTTGAGTGGTTTTGAGTCGGCTCATTTTTGACAAATCAATATCAGGTCCAACAAAAAGGGTAAACTATAGGTTAGGATTAGATTGAGTCTATTCGAGTTTAAGGTCATTTTTGAGTTATTCTGTGCAGGTCTAGTTCCAGTCTTGTGACAAGCTATTCCGGCAAATCTATTTTTCATCAGTTCTAGTGGTAACAACGAAATCAACAATCACAGACAGGCAGCTAAGGCTATGACCAGCTAAGACCTCAAACCAATTGCCGATGGTCAAGAATGACAAGAAGAGGCGTGAAAGAATTTCCAAATATGCTAAACGCTAACTACCTGGCATATTCGAGACAAAGCCACCCCTGTCCTCAATGCTACCCCGCTCTGTATTAGGCTCATGGTCAGTGGACATCTGTATTGCCTGGCCGTTCCTAGATAGGACTGCTCGTGAATCTCCTACATTGGCTACCCATAACTTTTTCCCGTCCACAAGAATAGCAGTAACAGCAGTTGAACCACCTCTTCCCAAATCAGGATTGTGGTTAAGAATAGCTTGATCAGTTCCCTCGTAGGCTTTCAAGATAGACCGGCTAGGATCAGACCAGAAATCGTCCTGCAAAAATACAGCATCGTAAGACTAAAAATATTGGCATAGAATAGAACTACCACACGCACAATGTGGATACAACAACATTTCCTCAGTGCTTCAATAGCTCCCGCTTATGGCGGGTAAGGAGTAGTATGTATGACACATCACATGTGTTAAAGATGCAATTCAAGATAACCCATGATAAAAATTGCATCGTAGGATAGATAGACACTTGAGCTACTTCATGATGCAAGAAGAATGGGAAGATCAGTTTTGTTTGTTATACTCCGTATCATATTACGAAGTCGAAGAATAGTGAGTCTTTTGCCTTGTTTGAAATGAAAACAGCATGGACAATGTGAAAAGGCAAAAAATAATCAGTTACTCTGTATGCTATTGTGCCTCCTTCACATAATTGCTGCAGAAAATCCCAAAGCCAATTTAAAAGCAGGAGCAGAAAGATTCACGTTGTACAAGGGGACTTCTAAGAATTGTATATGGGACAGCATTTAAGAAAAGATTAACAACAAACCCACTTCTTTTAGTATATTGGCAAACAAATGCTTCTGTAGATAGGCTGGCACAGTGTCGCCCAGATGGCCATCATAAATGGCGAAGAGGCCAAGCTCGTGTCCACGGGTATGCACAAATTTAGCGACATGAAAATCCTCCATGGGATGATTTGCTTTTCCTTTTACCAAACTGAATCCATACTTTGCAGCACATTGATGGCTTTTACCCTTCCCAGTGCTGCTGGAGGACCGTCCTCCCACAACCTACATCAGAAAAGGAACTTCTAGCTTTCTGGACAACTTTTCACTAAAAAATAATATAATGCAATATGAACGATGACATAACACCACAAATGACTGGTAAAAAATGATCCTATCTTTTAGCTTCATGAGGCTAACTAGTGATGCTTTCGTACTTAATTAACAAATATGGGCCTAGAAAGATCAAGCATCATTCCCCTTTCAACCAACTAATCTACAACATCCTCGGAAAACCCCTTTTGGGCGCACAATTATATGCAAAAAGTCACAACTGTTACAATTTGAAACCCTCTCTTTCATCGCCTCAATAAATACGTTCATCACCAACTTGCCCATCTCTTGAAACATTGACTGGAGTTATGGGATAGGAGGTATTGAATTTCAACCTTACTCTTTCAGCGATCACTCCAATAAATAACAATGAATAAAGAAACAGCAAGTGTAAAGTATTGAGCAGTCATGACGTCTGCAACTCGTCACTCCAGTATCATTTGAGTAAAATGCATATAGAATTTCCACGCTTCTTGAAATTGCCAAGCTGCTTTTCTAGGCTGGCTCTCAGGTTCAGAGGCAACTTGCAACAAGGATGATTACACCAAAGCCATTAAGTATGCAATGGTTCGAAAGAAGGAGAACTAGGACAGTATACTTCTTTTCATTTCCACAGCAAAATGCATGTGGATCTTGATAAGGTTTCTCAGTATTAGACAACCAATTATATTACAGTGGCCTTCTTTACATTTTCGCTGCAAATCTGTAATTTTTTCTCTGAATGCTCTCCCTTTTTGCATCAAACTTTTGATAGACAGTTAGACAAACGTAACATTAGAGAGACAACACTCGCCAAGTGCGGAATTGAGGCCTGAAAACTCTATCTAATTCCTCAAAAGTCAAGACAAGATGGTCTTTTCCCAATGACTCTTTCGCCAATAATCTCAGACAAATTCTTCTTCGAACTATAACTACTATGAGAAAGGGGCTCCATATGTGTTTCAATGCCTAACCATGCACCACTGTACAAAATTTGCTCTAACCAACGACATTTCTCTTCTCCTTGCCAAGTTCTACCCCCTAGACACTCATACAGAAACCAAAACAAAAATATCTAGTAAATCTGATTCATCCACCATAATTCATCAAGGCAGAAAACAATATAATCCATGCAGATTAAATCAACAACTGCAGAGAACTTATACCAGACAATTACACAAACCAACAATCTTCCAACCCAAATCCTCAAAAATACAGCTAAACAGAAGCATCAAAGACATTCATTAATCAAATACTCCCTCCGTCCCAATCATTTGTTTACCTTTGATTAAAATACCCCTCACACCGAATATACCGAATATAAAAGGTAAACAAATGACTGAGATCGAAAGCATAATAACATACTAAAAATTAAATACTTACGAGAAGCAGTAGCTTATACCTGAGAAACAGAATTGAAACAGCACAAATTATCCATATAATAGTGTTATAGCTCCACCTTCAACATCAAACTTTCCAAATAAAAACAATTCACCAACCTGCATCATATAAAACACAACAAAATCATCCTGATTATCAATCAAATCAGCAAGAAAATAAAAAACAATCATGACCCAAATCTCAAAAGCAGAAAAAACAACTAAAATAAGTAAACAATCAACAAAATTAACTTAAAAAACAAAAGGGTAATTTAGAAACTTACTCAGAAAAATCACTAAAAGTGAAAGATTTCAACTTTACAACTAAAATGATCAGAAAGTTTGCTCCTTTAGCTGAAAAAATTAAACCCCTTTGATGAAAAGGGTTGGTTTATTTTTCTTTAAAGGCAGTTCAAAGCTTTCAGTTTCAGGTTTCTGGAGGAGAGAGAGAAAAATGGCTGGCTACAAGACAAAAGAAAATTAAAAAATTGATGTTAAGTAATCTGTGAATTGTCCAATACTTTGACTTTGTCCACATTTTTTTAATTTTCTTGAAAGATGCAAATTCAACTTAATCTACTCTATATCTGCAATTAATTTAATTTGGGACTAGCATTCTAGGATGCATCATTCATTCATGACTAGTAATAATTTGGCATTCTAGGATGCATCATTCATGACTAGTAATAATTTAAACAATTACCATCTCTTAAAACCGGTATATCCGTCTTAATATTATAACGGGTTAGATCATTCCACTTATTCCCACATGTACATAGGCAAATATGTTGCTTGTTCATATGCCTTTTACTTTTGTTTTATTTAACTACCTAATCTGTCTTAAATAAGAATTTGTGTAATTTGAATATAATCGAGATTTATCCAATGCAAATCTATGAAAAAGATAGCAGTGTTAAAACTATTTTCAAATTATAAAATAAACATAAATACTTATGTAAACGACCTTAAACAATATTAAAAACGGCTCTTTTGATAACTGCTTTTACATTAATATAGGTCATGATTTTCTTGTAATTTGGATAATCCCCCTTTATTCATTTTTTTTTATACAACTTGTCTTACACATGACTGATTTTAAAATAAACTATTTAATCGTGATTCAATATAAAATGATCGTTTATAGTTTTTTTGGTGTATAAATGTATACCATTCGGTTTATTCCGAATTCAAACCGAATAGGATCATTAAGATGATAGAGTTTACCTTATAAATTCTTTTGGACTTAAAGTCACTCACTTCAAAACTCGGGGTTAAATGATAACTAGTTTTATACCCGTCCAACAAAATTGCACGGAATTATATATTCAACAATTTAATTAAATGCATAAATATTAAAAATAAAATTCCAAAAAACTATGACTTAAAATACTAATATAATTACATTTATTGAAAAATTGAAAAAATTCTTTGAAGACCATCCCCTACATATATAACTATGCAGGAATAATTAATTATGATTTAATATACACACCTTATAGTTGTTTGTTAATTTTTTTACTCGGACTGATTTGGCATGACTAATGTATTCAAAAGACTTTCGGTTGGGGTATCGTAGATTTGTTTTTTTGTACCAAAAAGATATTGAAGATTTAGTCTTTAGTTAATAGGTTTAAGAAAATTATGTTGTATTGTTATATGTTTATGGTAATATGATAGTTAAATTCGATGTTAAAAGTGTTGAATGTTATATTTTCATAAATTGTATTGATGAACAAATAACTGTTTAGTAAATAGCAATGACTTCAAATAGTGTAATTAATGGTGAGAGAGTAATTAGAGTTATTAAAATCACTAACGAAAGTATAGTGTATATAATATAATACATTAAGAAAGAATAATATAATGTAATACATTTAGAAAGAATAAAAACATTAAGAAAACATAATATAGTGTAAGGTATTTAATTAAAGAAAATAGGATAGAAAAGTAATTAATTAATAAAAGGAGGAGAGAGGGTAATTAAGTATTATGAAGAACAAGGGAGGGCCTACCTAAATAAAAGATTTTCAAGCCTTAAAAATTATTAGCCAATAGAAATGTAAGAAAAGACTTGACTTTTATATTATAAAGATTATTGAGGTATTTGAGGTCAGTTTGGTAGCAGTAGCAACTGTACTACATATTTAAGGAGGAAAAAGGGGCCTTTGATATTGTCACTCGTGTGGGCACAACCTTTTTGGTTTTGGTGGAGATTACTTTTTAATTTGGTCAACAATGGACCCAATCCCCCAAATTGCATAACCCACCAACTACTTTGCTCATATCATAATGTAGTTGCAACACTACATTTAAACTCTTGTCTATGGTAAAAACAAAACACACTCTATAATAGTAAAAGATAGTTAAAAGATCACCTAGTTTAGTTATTAAAATTTGGGTGAAATTTTTAAGGGTTTTAGGTTTAATCTTCTTCAAGGGCAATTTTGGAGGTATTTATAACATGAGGTTATGCCTTCTAAATTTCGAGCTTTGTCACTCTCGACTGATTTACTCGGTATGCATGATCTGCAGGCTGTCACGTATATCTGAGATTTACCCAGTGTACACCAAAGGTAATTGAGCTAGGCATCAAAAGTCATCAAAGCTGGATTGGGCCAGGTATGATTGGGCCGGGCATAGATTTAAGTTTAATGAGAGTTTTGTGGTCCTTATAAGGTGGCTTATTTGGGTAAGTTAAGTACTTGAGTCAGGTTGGGGTGGGATACGTGAGGGTGGTGGTAGGGAAGAGTAAGTTTCGGTCCGGATTATTTGCTCTGGACTGAATCTATATCGGTTTCATTTAGGTGCAAGACCGAACTTTTTAGGTCCGATCATAGATCCACCTAAATATTTTTAGATCTTCGGTCTGGTCCAGTGCAAGGCCGAACCTTTTAGGTCCGGTCATAGACCCACCTAAATATTTTTTTGATCTTCGATCTGGTCCGATTTTGAATCGATGCTCATCCCTGAGTGGTGGTAAGGTTGCTAGCTTTCAGAGACTAAGCGATGCAATCAAAATTACATAGTTATTGACTCATTGTTAAGAGATAAATGTACTCCGTAGAAAATTAGGTTATATGGGGGTGAATTTGGTGATAAGTACTCCCTTTATCACAATTATTTATTATCTTTTTAGATAAATGATTAGGAAAGAGGAAGCAAGTATATATTATATGACACAATTTCATCCTAAAACCACACAAAGTCCTATGAAATAAAAACATAAAATACTAAAGCTATCTCAAATCCCAGCTTTCGTTATGTTTTTTTGCACAAGTTTTAAGAGTAGGATAAAATAGTATTATAAATGCATTTTGGTGGACCAAAGTAGTACTTATAGTATAATAGAGTAGTATTATAACAATGACATTTTGTGTAAATAGATAAAGTTAATAAGGATTAATTATGTCCTAAAAAGAAAATGGAAAGATTGGATTTGAATGGACTGAAAATAAATAAAGGATAGTTTTTTTTTTTTTTTTTGTCAAAAGGTAAAGATTGCATAGTTCATGCTATAAACTTTGTTATATCATGTGCAATTTGAAGCATATGAAGGGAGTAATAAAAAGTCCTTTTTTTACCCATCGTAAAACATATGATATGAATTTAATTTCATGCAATTTGTAAACTCGGTGAATTGTTTGTTTGTCGCTGTCAACTCCCATGAATTAGGAGATGTTTGGTTAGAACTTTTGGAAAGTATTGGAATGGATTCCGTTCATTTCAATGTTTGGTTGGAGTATTTTGGAATGAAGTTAGATACCTAATGAATTCTAATTCCATTCCAACCTCTTGGAATCTCATACCACCTCTCCCCCCAAGTTTCCAACTCCATTCCACCCAATACATTATTATTCTCATTCCCGGATTGAACCAAACAACTTTATTCATGTACGTATGGGTTCTAATTCTATACCTCCCAGAAGTTAGAATCCGTTTCATTCCATACCTAGTGTTTAAAGTTTAAACCAAACAACCCCTAAAATTTCATAAAAACTCTAATTCCTCCATTAGCAATTTTTCCTACGAACCAAACAACCAAAAACACCATAAATATTCATGTTATTATGTATGGAATCTCCAATTAGTAAAACAATAAACCAAACATTGAAAGCCACAGACTATTTAACTATTATTTTTGCATGATCATAATCCCAAAGGTTAAATGTATTATGCCACATATCACCATAAAATTATTATTTTAATCACATATTTGACATTTTCACATGATTTTTATGTGCCACATTACGTGTTTCCCATGCAAATACACTTGTCCTTATTCCATAAGCACATCTTACCCCCAATAAAAACTTGCTGAACCGTCAAATTAAACCAACTTTTTTCCCAAAAATATAAAACCCGAAAAATGCGATTAATCAACAATTATCACCCAAATTCAATTTACTAATTTCATAAATCATACAATGTCAAATTAATTTGTGGGATTTTCATAAAATCACAGAAAAAAAAAAGTTGGTACCCTTTAATTGACATAGAACAATGCATGCAAAATTAAATTAAAATGGTTTTTGATATTGATGTAAAGCATTGTTCTTCTTCTTCTTCTTCTTCAAATAATAAAGTACCAACAACAATGATGGGGAATCCAACGGCATTAACACGTTACTTGAGTTTCACGTCATCTAGGGATTGGTTTTATCGTTATACATTTCAATATGCGGGTTTACAATCGGTTGTATCGGATCTTGGTGAAGGAACAATCATGCATTGTTGGGTTCCTAAAGTTTTTAAAGATTGTAAACCTAATCTTTTGTTGGTTCATGGTTTTGGTGCTAATGCTATGTGGCAATATGCTGATGTTATTCATCATTTTATTCCTAAGTTTAATGTGAGTTTCTATATTCATTTTGTTTTGTTTCGGGTTCTGTCCTGGTCGATAGTTATCATTGTTTGAAATTTTTGAGGAGATTCTGTCTTGGTCCATAGTTATCATTATTTGAAATTCGTGAGGAGATTGTGTCCTGGTCAATAGTTATCATTGTTTGAAATCTGTGAAGAGATTTCGTCGTGGTTGATAGTTATGGTTGTTTTAAATTTGAAAGGAGAAATTTAAATAATGATAACTATTGATACGGAGTAACTATTGATGATCAGGACGGAGGGAGTATTAGTTTGATATGAGTTTTGTGATTGATTAAGTTTGTTTTGTGGGTTGGAAGAATTCATGATTTGGTTATAAGTATATTGGCAGTTTGAAGTTTTCATCAATTGGACTAGTTGGAATTTTTATATATTATTAGGCTACCACCCATATTTCCTAATACATTGTTCGGATGGAAAGATTTAGAGGGAAAACGATCTCCCATTTTCTTCATTTGGTTAGTAGATTGATTTGCTCGAATACCCAAATTTGAACGAAAATACGAAGGCATTGCTTGAATAGGACAATAGGAGGAGTACATGGTTACATTTTTCCTATGTTCAAAGGATTTCGATATACTTGGACGAAGGAATGCAATTCTCATATCCCCTTTCCCTTCCTTTAGTTATAATATGTCTCTCCCTTCTCTCCGTATTTGCTAAACTAGCCGACATCTCCACAATCTTAATCAATTGGTGAGGATAACTTATGGAAGCAAAGGGGACCAAAAGGGAAAATTGGTTTGTTTATTGGTTGCATTACCATCTACAATGTTATTTAGTCTGCTCTCAAGCGACCTTATTAACTACAGTAGGCATTTTTCGTTAATGTTACAAAAAGTTTATGCGAAAAATTGTTGAGGTAGGCAATCTTTGTTAATGTTACAAAAGTTGAATTCGAGAATTGTTCAGGATAGAGGGAGTATACGAGTTGATGCAAAAGTTGTGCGCTCGCTTGTGCTTTGACATTGCATTTCTGTTATATGCGCAGGTCTTTGTACCCGACCTGCTCTTCTTTGGAAGATCATACACCACACAACAAGAGAGGACAGAGGCCTTCCAAGCAAGGTGCTTAATGAAACTAATGGACATCCATGGCGCCCAAAAACTGAGCTTTGTAGGTATAAGCTATGGCGGGTTTGTGGGGTATAGCTTGGCGACTCAGTTTCCTGAGGTGGTCGAGAAGGCGGTGTTGTGTTGCACAGGGGTGTGCCTTGAAGAGAAGGACATGAAGGAGGGTTTGTTTAAAGTTAGAGACTTAGAAGAGGCTAGCAGGATCTTAATGCCTCAAACTCCTGATAAATTAAGGGAGTTGATGAGGCTTTCATTTGTTAAACCCCCCAAAGTGGTTCCGAATTGGATTTTGTCCGATTTCATAAATGTGAGTGTTTGAGATTCTTGTTTTGGGACATATTAGAAGTTTTATGCAGTATAACTAGATTATGATGTTGGATTTTGTTCGAGTTTTCATTTTGCAGGTGATGTGTAAGCGTCATTTTCAGGAAAAGAAAGAGTTGATTGAACAAATTTTGAAGGATAGAGAAGTTTTAAGATTACCGAAAATCACTCAGGTGTGTGCTTTTGTTTACTGTTGAAGCGATTGTCTATTGGGAACGCTATGAAAGCTCAATCATATTCTGTACTCTTGTTACGCTACTCTGTCTCAGTTGCAAGTATCGGACATGACACAATATGGTTGCAAGTTTTTTCTCTAAAATGGTGTCAAAAAGTCAACCAGTGTCGAAATGTCGGACATGTGCCAGGTGCTAAAATGAAATGGCAAAACGGTATAAATTTTGTACTAAGTACCACATGATTGTCCGACTGATCTTTAAAGGGCTAGCACGGGCTTGGTCCATAACGACCATAAGTTTAATTTTTATGTATAAGTTGTGTTGAATAAGTTTGATGGAACACAAATTCGCTTCGTGTTAATTTATTCAGTTGGAAATTGTATGTTTTGAATGTAACAGTAGTTCCTATACAGAAGTTTCAATCCTGATTAATTTTCACACGAAGTTGGCCGTAACTAATTCTCTCTTTTCCAACTGTACATTACAGCCAACAATGATAGTATGGGGGGAGGAAGATCAAATATTTCCCTTGGAGCTCGGATATCGTTTGCAGAGGTATAGCCTTGTCCATAACAAATTTACATTCATATAGTTACTGTTTTGTTCTAATCTCAGTTAAGCCAAAGATTTAGCGATATTCTTTCCATCAGGATTACGATGGTAGAATAAAGCAAACTAGATCATTAAATCGGTATTGCTTCTTTTTATTATGAAATCGGAACCATTATTCTGAAACCAGTTTTCAATACGGGTCATCGTGAAACAACCTCTATCCCTTGTTAACACAATGATAAAACCACGCCCATCCAACCCTGAATGAAGCTGTTGTGGCTCTAGTTATGCTGGATAAATAACTGAATAACACAAATTCTCGTTTAAGTTCGATCTTAATTCATACTGTAAGACCAATCCAAATACCGATAAGAAGGTTATAGTCTCGACTTTACTGATCATTGAATAATATGGTGCAGGCATTTGGGAAGTAATGCTCAGCTAAAGGTGATAAAAAATGCAGGGCATGCATTAAATATAGAGAAATCAGGAGAATTTATAAAGCAACTGAAATCATTTCTTATCGAATCAGCCCCGGTAGCCAAAGATCCTACCACAATTGAATGGTGGAATAACTAAACAGAATTGTAATTACATTCAGTGATTTAGATCCCTTTAGCATGTTATGTTTAAGCGAAAGCGAGTCCCAAGAGAAGAATGAAATTAGCATAATATTTGTATGAAACTGTACAATCTTTTCCGAAATAATAGAGTAAAACACTCTTAACCAGTTTTCTTAGATGATGGTTAACAAACTTCTTTTGAATCTGTATTAGCATTAACTGTTCGTTCGTGGTATACGTCGTATATCCAACCGAAGTTTACTAATGAGAAATATCTGTTCTTGTTTTCCGTTAGATGATGTTCTGGCTGTAGCTTTGAAATTATTTTCTCTTTTTTTTTCGACAATTTTGGGTTCTTTCGATTCTCTGAGTTGTACTCCGTTATAGATTCTATCATATTAACCAATTTCCCACTGGATATTAATAATTTAGTGAGATATCGTCTCTTTCCAAATTTCAATGATTTAATTACATCAAATGACCATAATTTTCACTAAGTCTTGGTGCAGTCTGTGGGCATAAAAGATAGCATACCTCCATAAGTATCATACTCAACCAAGAAGTTTATTTGAGCAATGTTACCCAAAATTGCACGATTTGAGCAATGTTACCCAAAATTGCACGATTTGATGGCATAATACCAAGACACACGATATCTCTAGCGACTGGTATAAATAAATTACTTGGCTTCAACACCAGATCTCCGCCGTCGAAATGGGCCGTGACGTTAGGAATATTTAGATCATCACCACTGCTACTGGTTTTGTAACACAATTTAAGATCGTTTCCACTTTTATCGTATGCCTTTTGCCCTTGTATAGCTTCCTCCAAGATCGAGAATAGATCCGAGTACATATCCGGAGGTAAAAATGTCAATGTAGTTCCCGAGTCAATAAATATGTTGCCGACCGTTCTTCTACCATTCCGATTAAAGGGTATCATCGTTTTTCCAACCGTAACCCCATTTAAAGTTAGATAATAATAGGTAAAAGGGTTACTTTTTATTATTGGGGTAGAAATAACATTACCGCCTGAAACTTGACTAGTTGTCCCAAAACTAATTTTGCTCGTGTACTCACCTTCCTTAAAAAAAGGGATTAAGCAATATGAGAATTTACCCCTAATCGATGAGCCAAGTTGTGAAACCAACGACAACGCTCCACCACCGAGACCTATCACACCTGACCCATGATATTTAAATTCCCCGGCATTGTCATGACCACAACCAAAGCTAATATTAGCTAAAGACGTTCCTTTGGACCGACTATTATCCGAGTTAAACGTTATGGTTTCAAGGGCAATGTCCCCGGACGTGTAGGATTTATCACCATAGCCGTAATGGTAATTACAAACGTTTTCCTTACTACAAGAGGATTGTCTCGAGTTTAAGGCCCGACAAGCATCTGAATCACAAGATTGGGTCTTGTAGGTTAAAGATTCTGATGGGTTAAAAATAGGGCGATCTTGCTTGTAACATTCTAAGCAAGGTTGACATTG
>VHZZ01000155.1:162501-186234 GCA_009801015.1 Silene noctiflora
GAAACAATTCCTTCCAAAATTCCCCAAATACATTCCATAATTATAAAATAGATTCCATCACATGTTTAAGTTTTATTGGTGGTGTATAAAAGATTTGTGCACCGATTGTAACCGTAGCATCTTCCCTCTGTCCCTTGTTGATATTTTTCTAATTTTTTTTCTTATTATATAATACTAGTATAGATCCCGCGCCACTGCGCGATATATGTAGAGATTTTATTTTTGAGGGTATTATTTAAATCGCTACTTTATTAATATCTAATATTTACTCCATTTTATTTTGATATAAAAAAATTTGAAATGAAAAACTAATCAAAGAGAATTGAGTAAAGTTATGTAATGTGTATTTTTATGAACATACTTTTTTACCATAAAATTACGGATTTTATCTTATAACTTTTTCCAATTTTTTTAATGAATTGTTTTTGTTACGAACCTAATAATAAGTATGTGTTAAATTATTTTCTAAAGTAATCATTATTGCATTGTGAAAAATTTAGCAACATATAGTTTATAGTTTAATACAAATTTTATTTTATTATAATGAAAAAAATCATAATTTTAAATTTAATTAAAAGATTAGATTATAATTATAATTATAATAAGATTATATTTTATGAAAAAAGATAATAGTTTATTAAAATGAAGTTTTATTTGTTTCCTTTAATAAATTGGATACATTTTGAAGGGAAAATTAAGAGAATTTTTATTCTGTTAGTTGTAAAGGGGATTTAATGATAAAATCTATGATTATTAAAATCAAGTTGATGTTAATTAACAATTTAGTTTGGAATTTAATATTTATGATCATTTATTAGTAAAAATAGATTTTTAAGGAAATAATTTTTTTTATATATGGTATATAAATAAAAAGAGGATTAAAGTGAAATCAATTATTGAGAGTGAGGTCCATGTATAGAAGGTGAATATATAGGCGGAAAACTTGAGCGGAAAAATTTAGAGTGTGTTATTCTTTTAGTATATAGGGGATTCTTATTATTCTATTTTATTCTTATTATACGATATTCTTCTATTATTTAAATAATTATATTAACTAAATAATTATATTTGCATGAAACTAAAATAGATGAGTAGTCATTTGATGAAAAGAAATTTCATTTCTATCAAAATCATAATAAAGGATATAAATGAAATCATTCGGATTACGGATTATTAACTAAATAATAATATTATTATTCTTCTATTTTTTGATGACCTATTCTATTTTGGGGTGTTTAGTCAATTGTTGTCCTTTCTATTTGAAGAATAAACTTGATGAGCGATTTGATCATTCACACTCAATTTGGTCCACTTGTCATTTAGTAATTGACATCCTCCTATTTCCATGGTTTTGCATCAAACCAAAGGACAACAATTGACCGAGACATAGGGAGTATAATTAATGCATTTGATTCTTTACACTTATACTTTTACACAAGATTATTGTATTAAAAAAAATGGTAACCATAAAGCGGATCCAAGATTCGAATATACGGTGAGCTAGAGTTTAAGATAATTATACTTACTGGAAAAATTATATAGGTATGAAATACAATAAAAGAGACTTGAAATTAAAACTGATAACTACAAAGCTTATGTAAAATGGGGTCAATTAGTTAGGATAAGACAAAAGAAAAGCTCCTAAATAGGAGTGGAGATTCTCTGTTTCATTTGGTGTTTCATTATTTGTCTCACTCAACTTACCTTCTAAGTTCTAGCATATGAGTTGACACATTTATTACAATATTTTATTTTCAATAACTGATGCGTTAAAAGGTAAGTGGAGTGGGACATACAATGGGACACAAAATGAGACAGATGATCATCACTGCCTAGCAGTGACAGTTCTACCGTGCATATGCGCAAATTTGATTGATAAAGGAGCACATTAATTACAACAATTCTTATTTCAGACGGTCATCTAATTTTGGTCTGAAATAGTAAGACGAGATTTTTTGACCATTTTATGGTTATATATAACCACTATGGTATAGGCAGTATTACAACTTATGATAACTTGTTTTCTAATAGTGGTTACATTTAACCATAAAATGGTCGCAAAATTTCGTTTTATTGTTTCCGACAACCAAAATAGCCTGTTTGAAGAGAGACCAACTCCATTAATTATGTTAGTCTAGTGGTTGGTGATATTTTTTCTTACCTTAAAAGGTCATGGGTTCAATCCTGTAATTGAGCAAATTTTTTAAATATTCTTTCACCATACCTTTTGCCCAAATTAAATACGATTTTTTAATGAATGCAATAAGTCTTCCTTAAGACGGGTACGGAGTAAAATGGGTCAAATACTAGATTTTTCGTCATTATTTTTTTTACGTACCCCATCTATCGAATCCTAGAATCGCCTATGCTATCTAGGTAATAGCAAACTAATTGTCTTATCTAGGCAAGTAATCTAGTATTTGACCCATTTTACTCCGTACCCGTCTTAAGGAAGACTTATTGCATTCATTAATACTCCCTCCGTCCCGGTCAATTGTTGTCTTGGCCCAAAGACAAAGGAAAGAGGAGATGGTCAATTGTAAGATGACAAGTGGACCAAATTGAGTGTGAATGATCAAACTGCTCATCAAATACAATCCTAAAATAAAAAGAGTAACAATTGACTTGACACCCCAAAATAGAATAGGACAACAAATAACCGGGACAGAAGGATTACTTAGACAAACTCCTCCCTTCTACATTTTATCTAGAGGTGATCAAATGTGGGCTCGGGCCGGACATGGCCGGGCTCACGTTAAATATTTGGCCCATAGACAAGCCGGTTAGCGGGTTTGGGACGGGATGACCCTTGAACAGCTCCAATGTTATCCTTATGATAAAAGCTTGCATAATTAATAAGAGTGTACTTTATTGACAGTTCAATTCAATATTTGAAATGAATCCGAGAATTATCTTTTGATTGAAATTTACTTCCTCCATTTAACTCCACTCAACCACTATGCTTTTGCACGTTTTTCAACGCGTGTTTTATGCGATAAATATTGTTAGCTACGTATTTGGAAAAATTATAAAAGTTAGATATTTTTAATGTACTCGTAAAAACGAATCAAACAAGATCTCACATGAATATATTTTCACTTATGTATTGAGAGAAAATTGAAATTAAATGCTCACTTGTGAATAGTGTACAAAATAGAAAGTGATAGAGTGGAGTTGAATGACTAAAGTATAAATTTTCTAATCCATTGGATTAAAAATTTTTTATAAAAGTTAGATATTTTAAATGTACTCGTAAAAACGAAAACAAGATCTGATATGAATATATTTTCACTTATGTATTGAGAGAAAATTGAAATTAAATGCTCACTTGTGAACAGTGTACAAAATAGAAAGTGATAGAGTGGAGTTGAATGAATGATGTACAAGTTTTCTACTCCATTGAATTGGATGTTCTATGCATCCCCATGTTATGGGATAGCAATAAAGACGTGAGCCGTGAGCTCCATTTCGTGGTTGATTATTTAGCATTGAATCTAAATGTAAAGTGGATCGCTTATAAATTCGACCCTTTGGCCACAAACAAGAAGGGTAAAAAACCCTTGCTCCATTATGACATGGGAGATACATGTGTACGTCCTTGTGAAACAAGGGATGTTTCTTGCAATTTTGTACTGTCATTGCCTACTGATCTAGGTTGTGATCACAATGGCGTTGACTCTATTTCGGAAAAGATGGATTGCGTTAATGAAACTGGCTCGTCTTTGCCCATTGATGTTGAAAGTAATACTGATACTAATCCCTCCTTAGCCTCTACCTCTAACACGGGTCCTGGCAAATATACTTTCTACAACAAAACCACTCTCACAAAAAACTACATATGTCGTCCCATGGCTATAATAGTTTGATGCTTGGAAGGAACATTTAGTTTTTCCACCCCAAATCTGGGGCTTTCTTAAGGGTTCACCCCCTCAAATCCAAAACTTCTATTGACGGGAACTCCCCATGATATGTAATGGGAAGCAGCAGTTCCCACTTCTTCTTTCCCTTCACATGAGCAACGTCCGACCACTTCACTAGGGCCTGATCAGAGAGATGAGAGGGTTGAGCTGGTTCACGAGGAGGTTATTCTACAAATCGATAAGAAAAAATGTATATATCTTTGGATTCTTCTCATGCTAGCCAAATTTCTATGGTTCAATTTAATTTTGCAGCAGTTAGGGAGATTTCGAGCAAGAATTGTAGCCGTAAAGTGGAGCATTTTGTTGGCTGCGATCACATGTCTCGGCATGCTAATTTGAAGAAAACGTTATGAGGTTCTTTCAATCACTTAACATTTTTTTGCAGGTACAATGAAACTGTTGGAGTGGTCAAGACAACTAAAAGGAAGGAGCCTCACCTAATTCAGTTCGACGACTACTACCATCCACCGTTTAAGAAGAGACGTCTTTCAGTTTCATCTGTTTGTATTCTTAGCTCAGTTATCTGTTTGTAATCTTAGCTCAGTTAGTTTGGTTTCTCGTTGTTTAGGGGTCTCTTGTGGCCCTCTGCTGTACTGTAAGTTTGTAAAATGGTTTTATGCAAAAACAAATAATAATAATAATAAAAAACATTACGGGATAACATTACTACCAACATGTAAATTGGTCTCAAGATAAGTGGTTTTAGGATCAAAAGTTTTGGATTACTCAGCTTACACCAACGTTGTCTCCTAAACAATAACCCAAGTTCTAACCTCATTAACAATATATTATCCTTACAACACACAACACACAACACACAACACACAACCCACAACACCTCATATTTTCATTTACATTCATAACCTCTAATTTTCATTTATTCTCCTTTAGTTAAAACAACATCATAACCACTTCCTCCAACATTTCCATCTAAAGCTTCCCTTTTTTTCCTCTCTTTTTTTAAGATAATTGATGTCTTCATTCAAAATAGTGATTTCACTTCTTAGGATGTTTTCTCTTTGATTAACTCACAAATAACACCCATGTTGCCACTCCGTTTGAGGTTCATAATTAAATCATGCAAACGGATCTGGGCCGCACCCAAATGGAAGAGAGATAGTCCGCTTCATAAATTCAATGAGGTTTCACTCTAACACTGATTGGCAATAGGAGTAGTTCATTAGCTTATATAGTGGAATACTCTTCTCTAATTCTACAATGTGGAATCCTTACACGTGGAAGTGGAACTCATATATGTTAGAGTTTATTCTCAACATTCATCAACACATTGGAAAAATTTTAAACAATAGAAATTAGTGTTTTCAACTGTAAAATGCAAGCTTCTAACAATCTTTCTAAATTAGACTCATTCCAAGACTTGGATCGATGAAAACTGGGATGGCAAAATAACATTATCCGTGGAACATCACAAGATGAATGAGAGATGGAGGCAGACCTACTAATTGACATTTCCTTGAACAAAAAATCACATAAATAAGTCCCAAATTTTATGAACCCTAATCACAAATTCATAACTAAATTATATGGGTACAAAAAATAGAGAAAGAATATAAAAGAGAACGACAAAAAATTAAAGAATGAAAGAAAATAATTACTTTATTTAGAAGAGATGAAGTTGGGAAGAGAGTGAAGAAAGTGAAATGTAGAAGTGAGTGAGCTCTATTTTGGTAAAAATTTACCGAGTCACTGATTTAATTGTAGGTTAAAGTGATTGATCGATGGCTAACAAATGAACTAAATGCGACGGAACGAATGATCGATGCGAACAATAAAAACGAATATTGACATAGAGTATTTTGGTGACGCGGAAAACCCAATGTGGAAAAACCGCGGGGGGAGTCGGAATCCCACCAACTTTTACACTATAATCGAGACGGGATCGTAAATACGGAAATACAAGGTAGGAATATCGAGAAGTATGATTAAATTGCTAAGTAAGATGGTGATGACGATGGAGGATTGAATGCCCTTTTTTAATGCTAAGTCCTTCCTTTTATAGATTGCTTTGGCTAGGGTTTCTGGGTCTTCAACGGTCCCCAATTTTGCTCCTGGATTCTCTCAGTCCGTCGCAGGAAAATAGGGGGTTAGTTTGTTGACTTCCCTTCCTTTGTACGTATGTAACAAACACAATTAATGTGTGTTTGTTTTAGTTTTCATCTGATGGCCCACATGTTGCCATGTCATTGATCTTATCTTTTCCTTCCTTGCCAATCGGTTCTTCCCACGTGGGCCCTTGATTAAAAGTGGATTTTTGTCCATAACAATTGCCCCCAAATTCTCGTCCGAAGTACTTTGGGCGGGAATTTCGATTACAGTAAAGATGGTTTTTGTACTTGGTGATTGTGCCACGCCCCCTGACTTAATTTCCAACTATCCCTAATTCTCCCACTTCCCCATAACCGCCTAACCCATTACTAGTTTCCTTACATCTCTCTAAAACTCCTCCACTCCCTCGTTTAACTCACTCTAAAAAACACCACGAATCTCCTCAAAACTCCTCCAACTCCCTCGAGATTCCCAATCTTCTCAAAAAACTCCCACACTTTATCTTTCTTCTTCCCTCCTCTCCGGCTTTCCCTTCCGTCTGACCTCCGCTGTCAGGTTCCTCTCCCCTTTCGCCTTCTTGCTTTCTTGCTTTCTTTTCATCGTCCATGGCTCAAGAAACTTCATCCTCCGCGCCCCCGGCCGTCGCCTTGTCCACCGACTCCTTTTCTTCCTGTGGCATCCTTTCGGTGAAGCATGCGTGTGACTTCATCTTCACGGCGTCCGATCTTTGCCTCATCAGGGAGAGGTTCGGCTTCTTCGATGACGTGTTGTTTCATATCCCCATCCCCGGTCAGAGGGCCGACTCCCTGAGGCTAGGATGTACGTGCTTGTATGACTACCCTTTTCGCTATGGGCTGAGATTCCCTCTCCCTCCCTTGATCAGGGAGTTCTTGGTTTTCAACAAGCTGGCTATCTGCCAGGTGGCGCCGTATGCTTGGCGCACTTTGCTTGCCATTTATGCCATGAATGAAACCTTGGGGTGCGACATTGGGCTCCCTGACCTGGCTCACCTGTTTTCGTTCTTTGGGCCACAGTCAGGTGACCATCCGTACCCGTGACGGTGAGGATAGCTTCATCGTCTTTCCCGTCACCCCGGATGATAGCAAGGGGTGTCACAAGTTTATTTTTGTCGAAATACGTATTCTTCCTCCCCCCAACGGACTACATCTTCACTGTTTGGCGTCATACCGAAGGTACCTGTATTTTCGTGCTCTTACTTATTTCCAGTGCTTATTTCTCTTAATTGTGTTTTTGCGCAAATCTGGGCAAACTGGTTCCATCTCCTGACGAGGGCGCATCACTTGCCAAGCTGTTTGATCCCACTCCAGCCCAGAGGACTTTCACGAACCTGGTTCGGGACTCCGCTCTTGCTTCTCGGAAGGCTGAGGAAGTCGAAGTAGAGGAGGAAGGCTCCATGTCTTCAGGTATGATGTCCTTATTTATCCCGTTTTGCTTCAGCTTTTTCTGTTGCTGGTGCTAATTTCTGTCCCAATTGGGGTTGTTCCAGGGTCAGGCCAACCCAAGGTTACTCTGCGCTCTATTATGGCTCTGAGAAGGAGGAGAAATGCTGGCGGTGCCCCCAAGCCTACCGAGAAGAGGAAAGCTGATCCTGCCTCTACTTCTGGCCCCAGCCCAGGGAAGAGACCTGCTACTAGCTCATCGTCCTACCCTATTCTGATTGATGTTACCCCTCCGGCCTTCATGCCCCCACTTTCTGATCCTATCCCAGTGGCTGCAGCTGCTCCTGCTCCTAGAGCTGCTCCTGAGGTGGTGATCAGGCTCCCTGAACATTTTGGGAGGACTAAGGCTAGCCACTGGCCGCAGCTGAGTTCTTTTTTGCTTCCTGGTCCACGCTCCGTGATTGGGAGAAGATCTTTGAGGGATGTGGTCAGGCAATCTACCGAGCATTCTTTCGAGGTAACCCGTCTTTCAGTCTTTGACACTCCATCTGGTTTCTTCCTCTGCCTCGTTTAATGGGTTATTCTGTTTTTCTACTTTAGACCCTGCAACTGTCTTTGTACATCCAGGGCAAGGTTATCCAGCTAGAGGAACAGACAACTCGCCTTAGATCAGAGAAGGATGAGGCACTGGCTCTAAAGGCTGAAACGCTGATTGAGAAGGCTGAATTGCCGGCTCAGAAAGCAGAAATGCAGGGGCTCCTGGACCAGGCCAGGAAGGACCAGGATCTGCTCCAAAAGAAGTTGGATTCTGCTTTGGAGGAGGCTGATAAGAAAAAGAGGGCTGACCAGAGCCAGCTGCTGAAGGTGTGGGTTAGTCTTTTCCAGGCTCTGGAGTCTGCTTCTGGACCAACTTCTGAGTTGGAGGTTTTGAAACAGAAAAATGCTGCCTTGAAGAGGACCCTGGTGGATGCCTTTGCCTTTGCTACCGCCGAGACTAGGATTAGCTGTATCAAGGAGTTTCAGAATGGAGAGCACCTGTCTTGGGATCTTGCCGTGGAAGGAAAAGCTCTTGCTGAGGATTTCCCATAGAAGCCTAACTTGGATGTGCTTTCGGGGCTTGAGATTGAAGATGCTGAGGATGATGATGCTGAGAGTCCTGCAGCTGAGGAGGTGACTTCGGTCCAACCATCTTCTGCTCCTGAGGCTGATGATCCAGCTCCTGAGGATACAACCGTGGATCCTGCTCTGGAGGAGGCAGCTGCAGGTCCTGCTCCTAAGGAATGATGACTTTCCTGTCCAGATGTTTTATGCTTTTTAGTTCGTAGTTTTTGGGCCCTGCGAGGCGTAACCTTGTTAACTTTTTGGATTTTGAATTCTGGTCTGGTTCTAAGAAACCAGACGTATTTGACACTTTCCTGAATCTGTAGGCGCAGCTTATTTTGTTAAGAAGTATGAAACTTATGTTCGTGTTTTACCATTTTCTGGCGTACCTTACTTTGTGTTTTATTTTTTCCGGCGCTCTTTAATATTCTGCCGTTGCTGGTGTTCTTTGCTTTGTTGTGCATGCACGGTGTTTGGCCATCGCTGTTTGATTGTTGGCTCTGTGATTTTGTTTGCCCACTCTTGTTCTGAGGAGCCAGGTTTGCGTGGGTACTAATGCAGCGCGGGAGGATGGTTTGTCCCGGTTGTAAGTGCTTAGCCACAGACACACGCTATCTGTAGGAGCTGCGATCCTCACCAGATCAGATTTTGTCATTCACACTCAAAAGGAAAACAATTTGAATAATAATAACACTATGAGTTTTTTGAAACATGTTGACCTAAAGTGAAATATTAGAAATGCGCAAAAGTTTTTCCACGGAAAGAAATATTCGAAACAATTTCAGGACCAGAGAGTGTTTCAGGGCAGAACCTGAGGCCTGGCGAAGCTGCGTTTGGTAGGCTGAGCACCTTGCGTCCGGTAGGCTGAGTACCCGATTGATTACTTTAGATAAAGTACTTCTTTAGGTGAATGATGTTCCAGGATCTGGGGGACCATCTGCCCTTCCATTGTCATGAGCCTGTAGGCCCCGTTTCCCACTATGCTTTCCACCTGGTAAGGTCCTTCCCAATTGTATGCAAACTTTCCTGCTTGGCGATTCTTGGTGTTCTGGAAGACCTTTCTCAGGACCAGATCTCCAACCTTTAAGGTCCTGAATTTTACATTTTTGTTGTAACTTCTGGCCACTGTCTGTCGGTACGACGCCATCCTGATCTGGGTGCTGGTCCTGAGCTCATCAATCGTGTCTAGGATGCTCGCCATTTCCACCTGGTTCCGCTCTTCTGTTATGCACCCATACCTGTGAGTTGGGACCCTAACCTCAGATGGAATCACTGCTTCTGCTCCAAACACTAGGCTGAAAGGGGTCTGGCCTGTTGCAACCTTGGGGGTGGTCCTATCAGCCCAGAGTACCAGGGGCAACTCTTTTGCCCACTTGCCTCCCATATCATGCAACTTCTTTCTCAGGTTCTATATGACGATCTTGTTACTGGACTTAGCCTGTCCATTGGACTCGGGATTTGTGGGGGTGGACTTCTGCAGTGAGACATTCCACCCAGTGCAAAATGCTTCCGTCTTGTCTCGAATGAACCGAGATCCGTTGTCGCATATTATCTCCGAGGGAATGCCAAACCTGAAAAAGATGTTGCGCTTGATAAAAGATATAACCTGGGCCTCTTTGACTTGTGAGAATGACTCTGCTTCTATCCACTTAGAAAAGTAATCAGTCATGGCCATCATGTAGAGCTTGTTCCCCTGTGCTCTGGGTAATGGTCCAATGATGTCCATCCCCCATTTTATAAAAGGCCATGGTGAAATTACTGGATGCAGAGGCTCTGCTGGCCGGTGGCTGACTGGTGCATGCCTTTGGCAGGCGTCGCACTCTTTTTCATACTCCATAGCATCCTTGCACATTGTCGGCCAGAAGTAGCCTTGCCTGAGAGCTTTATTGGACAAGCTCCTGCCCTCGCATGGTTTCCACATTAGCCACTGTGGAGAGCATGCAAGACAGCCGGGATTTCTCCTGGTCCAGACACCGCAGGCATGGTCCAGCGAGAGATTTCCTAAACAGAACACCATCAATCAGTACAAATCTAGATGCTTTCATCTTAAAGCCCCTTACCTCCTTTTTGTCTGCTAGTAGTATATCGTTCTACAACCAGTCCACGTAGGGTTTCCTCCAGTCTGGCTCTCCCTCATGGCCCTGGGTGTTGCTTAACACTCCTGCTTCCTGAGTCCAGCGGGTGTGGGTCCTGATCTCTGTGGGCGCCCTTTCCTCTAGATCAGACTTCAATATTGCAGGCTCCAGCATATGCACTATGGGTATTGCGGAGACTGCTTCTGGTTTGAAGGTTTCCCCCAGATTGGCCAAGGCGTCTGCTTCTACATTCTGCTCCCTGGGTACCTGTTTGATGCTGATTGTGGCAGACCCAGGATTAGGGCTTCGTATTCTGACCTCTAGGTGCTGGATCTTCAGGTCCAGAGCTAGTTGCAGACCCAGGATTAGGGCTTCGTATTCTGCTACGTTGTTCGTGGCCTTGAACTCACTTCGCACTTCTTGGACAATGAGGTCTCCCTGGGGTGATCTTAAGGCTAGGCCTACCCCGGCTCCTCTGGCGTCGGAGCCTCCGTCCACGTGCAGCTCCCAGAGCTGAGCCCCTTTGTCTTCTTCCAGTCGCTGGATGTCTCTGTCTGCCTGGGTCTGGAGGGTGGGGCAGAAATCCGAAACGAAATCTGCCAGGGCCCGAGATTTAATTGTTGTGCGTGGCTCAAACTTCAAGTCATACCCACTCAGATGCACTGACCACTTTGTCATCCGATCTGACAATTCTGGTTTTCTCGTAATGGTCCTAAGAGGATATTTAGTTACCACAGAGATAGTATGAGACTCGAAGTAAGGGCGCAATTTATAAGATGCGGTAACAAGAGTAAGGATAAGTTTTTCGAGTGATGTGTGGTTGGTCTCTGCTGGAAGCAGAGACTTTCTTACGTAGTACACTAGATGTTGTGCCCCTTTCTCCTCCAGGACTAGCACTGCACTGACGGCTACCTCTGTGACAGACAGGTACATAAATAATGGCTCTCCTGACTCTAGTTTTGACAGGAGCGGCGGAGTGCTGAGGTAACGCTTTAACTCCTAGAATGCCCTTTCGTGCTACTCCGTCCAATCAAACCACTGGCTCTTCCTGAGTATGTCGTAAAACAACCTACACCTATCTGAGGACCTGGAGATGAATCTGCTCTCGGTTGCTACCCTTCCTGTCAGGCGCTGTACGTCTTTTGGTTTCTGGGGTGATTCCATCTGCATGATGGCTCTGATCTGCTTAGTGCTGGCCTCTATTCCTCTTTGGGTCACCATGTACCTCAAGAATTTTCCGCATGATACACCAAAGGTGCACTTTGAAAGGTTCAACTTCATTTTGTATGTCCTCAGGGTGCTGAATGTCTCTGCCAGGTGTTGGGTGTGTTGTGTAGCCTTCTTTGATTTTACCACCATATCATCGATGTAGACCTCTATGGTTCTGCCAATCTGCTCCTTAAACATCATATTCTCCAGCCTCTGGTAAGTGGATTCAGCATTTTTCAGACCAAAAGGCATTACATTGTAACAGTAAATACCCCGCTCTGACCTAAATGCTGTCTTTTCTTGGTCGTCCGGGTGCATCCTGATCTGGTTGTAGCTGCTCCAGTCGTTTAAGAATGTGAGCATCTCATGTCCCGCGGTGGCATCTACCATGGCGTCTATGTGCGGCAATGGAAAATGGTCTTTTGGGCAGGCCTTGTTCAGGTATGTGAAATCAACGCAGACTCTCCACTTGCTGTTCTTTTTTGGGACCAAAACCACGTTGGATATCCAATTTGGGTAATTTACTTATCTGATCTTTCCTGCGGCTAGCAAGTTGTCCACCTCCTGGTTTATGACCTGGTTTCTTTCTGCAGCAAACTTTCTCCTTTTCTGTTGAACTGGCTTGAAGCTTGGGTCCACACTCAGCTTGTGCGAAATTACTCCGGGATCTATGCCAACCATGTAATTGGGGGACTAGAAGAAGCAATCCATGTTGGCTTTCAGCAGCTGAATGAGCTCCTGGCGGATCTCTCCTGTTCACTCTGATCCAATCAACACAGTCCTTTCTGGGTGCAGCACGTCCAAGTTGACTTTGTCTAGTTCTGCTTGCGGTGGCTTGACGTACTCCTCCTAGATGTGCTGGCTCTGTAATTGTTATACTGAAGATCTGGCTGCGCTTTTCTGGGCTGGGGGCTTTGCTGTTTTCTTTAGGGCTACCTTATAGCAATCCTTTGCTTCTCCTCCATCTCCACGGATCTTTTGCACCCCCAAAGGCGTTGGAAACTTCAGGCACTGGTGGTAGGTGGATGGGATAGCCTTCATCTCGTGGATTCAGGGCCTGCCAAGGATTACATTGTAAGTAGAGGGCCCATCAATAACCAAATACTACCTTACCTGTATGTTTACTCCTCCGGCGTAGGTTGGAATGACAATTTCTCCTATGGAGTGATTTGTTTCTCCGCTGAAGCCTACCAAGGGTATGCCTTTTCTGGTTAGATCGTCCTCGCTGAATCCCATGCTTTTGAGTGTCTTGAGCATGAGCAAGTTGACGGAGCTTCCAGTTTCTATCAACACTTTCCTGACGTCGCAATTCTCGATGGAGAGGCTTATGATCAGTGCGTCGTGGTGCTGCTCTGGAAAGGATCGTGCGTCTGTCTCATCAAATGTAACTTGAGGCAGGTCCTGGTGGTTCACCTTGCATGAGGATTCTGGCTTGTCTCCCTTGGTCTCTGTGGCGTGCCTCTTTGTTGCTGAATAGGTCAAACCGCACAGCTCCGAGCCTCTTGTGATAACGTTTACAATTCTGGTGCAGACTGGTGGGGCATCTGACAGGACCTGGTATGTGGAACTTATTCGGGCACTCTTTGGCAGGAGGTGGTCCAGGTTTCCCTGGTCATAATGATATTTGACCTCCTTCCTTAGTGAAATGCACTCATCTGTGTTGTGAGTGTTGCTATCATGGAAATCGCACTTTTTGCTGGTATCTTTCCTGTTGCTGGAGTACTTTTCGGACTGCTGTTTTGGCCACCTGACCCTCCGTCCAAACTCTTTCAGAGCCCTGAGCAGGCAAGCAAGGTTGGTGGTGAATTCATACTCGCTTACCCTGGGCAGCTGATCTGCATCTACTTTCTTCTCTGTGCCTCCAGAAACCTTGTTCACGTTCCTGCTGTAGGGCTTGGGCCTTTCACTTTTCTTTTCCATGGGAGCCTTTCTGGATATTGTTTCAGAATCATAGGTTGACCTTCTGGGGCCAGAATCTTCCTCGAGCCTGATGGCAGCTAGTGCTTTGGTCTGTACATCCTCAAATGTGGTGCAGGGATACTTGGTCAGGTCCTTGTATAAATCTGAGTTCTGGTGCAGACCCTGACGGAAAGCTTCTAGAGCGGTTGTTATGTCACATCTTGGTATTGCCACCTTTTTTTTGTCGAACCTGTTCAAGAAGTCCCGGGTGGATTCCTCGAACCTCTACACGACCCGATATAGGTCGCTGGTCTGCTTTTCAAGCTTCCTGCTGCTGGCGAACTGCTGATTGAAAGCGTTGACTAGATCTGCAAAAGAGGTTATGCTCCTGTTGGGCAGGCTCACGAACCAGTGCAGAGCTGCTCCGGACAATGTGGACCCGAATCCCTTGAACATGCAGGCCTCCTTTAGTGATCTTGTTGCGGTGACAGCCATCATTCTCTGCTTGTATTGGTTGATATGGTCCATAGGATCAGTGGTGTCGTCGTATAGCGTCATGGTCGGGGACAAAAATCCTTTGGGTACGTTGACTAGAGCGATGCTATCCACGAAAGGTGAGTCCGCATAGCTTTCCCGCGTAGCTTTCTCCAGAGGTCTCGGTACTCCTGGTATCTTGTTGATCAAGTCTCTCAGCTCCTGATACTGCTGCTCTAAGACACGACCTGCTCCTGCAAAAGGGTTAGCAGCAGGGGGAAAGAAACAAAAGGGGTACCTCCCAACCAGGCTCCTCCTGAGGTCTGATGGCTTAGGTGACTGGCTATGGGTATTGCGCTGATTATGGATCATGGCTGCCACCCATGTGCTTGCTTCACTGGCATCCCTTCTGGCCACACTCCTCCTAGGAAGTGGCTGCTCTGTGCTGGTGCCATATTTATGGTGGATCCAAGCTGTCATCATGTTGTCTGCTGGGCTGGAGTCCCTGCGAAAGGCAGAAAATTAGTTCCAGGCGGACAGATGGGCGCAGGGTTACCTGTTGTTTGTTGTGGTCTGGATGGGTTGTCGAAGGACAAGGCCCCTAATCCTCTGGGCTCGATGACTCCGCTTGGCGTTACTCCTTCCAGATCTAGCCTGTTGACTAACTCAGATGGGATTGGTCGGAACTGCCCTGCGCTGGCGACTGGCTCCACTGACCCTGGGGGCTGCAAGCCAGGCTCTGGTCTGGACTGGGCCACCACTGCAATCTGGGCCTTGAGATCTGGTTATCCTTCTTCAAGCTTTCTATGCCCTGGTGCAGAGCGTCTATTCTTCGGACCACCGCCTGCGTCGGATCTGGTGCTGAAGGTCCTGCAGTCCTGAATGCTGCTCCTGACGCTGACTCCTGGATCTGGACTGGGGTCTGGACTCCACTCCTACCGGGGCTGCTCTCCCTGCTTTGCTTCTGCAGGCCAGATGCAGAAGTTTCTTTGGACGTCTGCTGAGGTTTGAAAGGCTACGACATAGTCCTGAGAGAAATGCTGGAAGCAGCCATCTGGCTTGATGCTGGAGGTGTAGTGACGGGTCCTGCAGATGATGGTGGTCTGGTTCCAGAAGTCTAGGTTGGCATACTCTGGGCACTGGACAGATTCGGGCTGGTTCCGGACATGGTGACGAGCAAACTTTACAAAGTACCGGCGCTGAAACAATCATTTTGCCCCACGATGGGCGCTAAATTGTTTTGGTAAAAGTTTACCGAATCACTGATTTAATTGTAAGTTAAAGTGACTGATCGATGGCTAACAAATGGACTAAATACGACGGAACGAATGATCGATGCGAACAATAAAAATGAAGATTGACACATAGTATTTTGGTGACGCGGAAAATCCAATGTGGGAAAAACCGCGGGGGGAGTCGGAATCCCACCCATTTTTGCACCATAATCGAGACGGGATCGTAAATACGGAAATACAAGGTAGGAATATCGAGAAGTATGATTAAATTGCTAAGTAAGATGGCGATGGAGGATTGAATGCCCCTTTTGAATGCTAAGTCCTTCCTTTTATAGGTTGCTTTGGCTAGGGTTTTCGGGTCTTCAACGGTCCCCAATGCTGCTTCTGGATTCCCTCAGTCCGTTGCAGGAAAATGATTAGTTTGTTGACTTCCCTTCCTTTGTACGTATGTAACAAACACAATTAATGTGTGTTTGCTTTAGTTTTCATATGATGGCCCACATGTTGCCATATCATTGATCTTATCTTTCCTTGCCAATAGGTTCTTCCCACGTGGGCCCTTGATTAAAAGTGGATTTTTGTCCATAACAAGCTCTACTGAAAACAGAGTAAAAGGAATAAGATGGACTGTAAATTATTGTTATAAGAGGGGGAGAGGGATGGAAAAAGAATAGAGGTATAATGGGTATAAAATCAGAATTTTGGTGGAAATTTAAAAAGTTGATGGAATACTAGTATAGATAAAGACATTATTGGTACACTATGCAGTCCTCTTAATATGATATTATGCTACTATAATATTTGAAGATATTATATGAAAAAAAAAAATGATAAAGACATTATTTTTGTAAGCACTCTTTATGTATCCAATTAATAATACGGAGGTATATAGCAAAAGAGAGAAGCTAACATTTATAAATATCGTAAAACTAAGAGATCTAATGCGATTTTTATTTTGTCATATAACTTATTTTAACAATAAAACTCCTAATTTTAAAATTATTATTTACTTTGAGGCTTAATTGTTATTTAATTTTCTTTAACGAAGAAAAGCAAAATTTAATTTTATTATGCTTTAATTTGTGTTTAATGCATAATTTTCTAACTTTTTGTTTAAAATAATGAATGATGATATGGCTTCCTAAAATGATCTTAAAATGTGGAATGGTGAAAGGTGATGCTTTGACTTATTTTTTTTTTATTATAGATATAGATGTAGATGGATAAACTTATTATCAAAATAGGTACAAAATTAAAAAGTTATTTTGTATGATGATCAATAATACAAAGGTCACAAAATACATATAAAGCGGTGCAGAGGAGTCGTCTCCTAATAACTTAGTGAGAGACACCTCTCGTAATTTTTAGTGATTAAGTATACCAGGTGACCATAATTTTTATCTAAGCCTTGGTACAGTCTGTAGGCTTGAAAGACACATGACCACCTTCAATATCATACCCAACCAAGAAATCCATTTGAGCAACGTTACCAAAAATTGCACCTATACGAGGTCTTGATGGCAAAATAGCAAGACACACAACACCTTCAGAAATTTCTATAAATGTATTACTTGGCTTCAACACCACATCTCCGCCGTCGAAATTGGCCGTGACGTTTGGAATGTTTAGATCATCACCACCACTACTGGTTTTGTAACACAATTTAAATTTGTTTCCACTTGGATCGTCTACCTTTTGCCCTTGTATAACCTCCTCCAAGGCCGAGATGAGACCCGAGTACATATCCAAAGGTAAAAGGGTCATGGTAGTTCCCGAGTCAATGATTATGTTCCCGACTGTTCTACCATTCCGATTAAAGGGTATCTTCGTTTTTCCTACAGTAACTCCGTTTAAAGTTAGATAATAAAAGGTACTAGACTTACTTTTTATTAACGGGGTAGAAATAACACCAACACCTGAAACTTGTCCACTTATCCCAAAACTAATTTTACTCGTGTAATTATCTTCCTTAGAGAGCGGGATTAAGCAATATGAGAATTTACCCTTAATCGATGAGCCAAGTTGTGAAACCAACGACAATGGTCCACCACCGAGACCTACCATTCCCGTCCCGTGATATTTGAATAGCCCGATATTGTCATGACCACAACCAAAGCTAATATTAGCCAAGGACGTTCCTTTGGCCCGACTATTACCCGAATTAAACGTAATGGTTTCAGTGGCAAGGTCCCCGTATGTTTGGGACCTATCACCGTATCCATAATTGTAATTACAAACGTTTTTCGTACTACAATAAAATTGGTTTGTTCCTAAGGCTAGACAAGGATCTGAATCACAAGATAGAGTTTTGAAGGTGGAAGATTTTGATGGATTAAAAATAGTGCGATTCTGCTTGAAACATTTTATGCAGGGTTGACATTGAGTCCATATGAGATCACTTCCGGTATCAATGATACCAATTTGGGACACCGGTGGTGTGCCAAAGGACAATTCTATAACGTACGCTCCTCCTGTAGAATTTACTTGGGTTTGTATGTCATTTACAGAAGATGAGGATGATGTTCTAAATCGATTAACTCGAGACATCGAATGTTGGATTGAGTTCTTTAGACGGTCATATTTATTAAGGGACGGGTTGGACAACGGAGATAAGGGCGATTCACGGTGAATTAGTCTAGTAGTGAAGCCTTGTTGTAGGGATTGTGTAGTTTGAACAGTAATTAGTACTGCAAAAATAGTTGAAATAAGCAAGGAAATAATCAAGTTATTTGTCATGGTTAGTTGTTGATGAAATTGTGAGTAGAATTGAAATAACTTGCTTCAATTTGCATGGATTTTATAGGAATGTCGATCAGGAGGCAAACTTCATGCAAATAATCTAATTATGGAAATACCAAGTATTATTAGATGTATGTAATCAAGAAAATAAGCAATATTCCGACCAAAATGCACTGAAGGAAACAAATGAGATTGATTTTCTGTCATTAAAGCATTTTCTTTCATTAAATACTATAATTTTGGAAGTAACTCAAAATTATAATTTTTTGATTAGAATAAAATAAAATCGGTATGAACCCATAAATTATCAATGATTTGACGCATCTTTACCTTATACTCCCTCCGATTTAGACCAAATGTAACATTGACTTTTTGGCACTATTTATGGTTGTAGAGAATCTTTGATATTATTTGTAATATATAAGAGAAAATATAGTCATATGAGATCTTGTTTGATTCATCGTAATGAATGCTATAAGAATATCAAATTTTTATAATTTTTAATGATCTGTAACTAAAGATATCCACGTTGCAAACGCGCCTCGACAAGTGTGAAAAAGTCAATGTTACCTTTGGTCTGGATCAGAGGGAGTATAAAACATTTATTATTAGCTTTCTGATAAAAAATACCTCAAAATAAATTGAGAAAATTTATAAATAGAAATTATCAGCTTCGAGTTAAAACAATATTTTCATTAATTTTCTCATTTGATGACATTACTCAATTTTTTTGATTAGTTTTGTATATCGATTTTGTTTATTAAATTAAAATACATTGATGTGAAATATGAAAATTAAAGGCGTGTTGATTTAACCTATAATTAATAAAGAAAAAAATTTATATATACCGTGCATATAATACCCAAGATATAAGCTAGTATTTCATTATTTCATTTAATACGTTATTATATACACTAGTGTAGATCCTATACAAATGCATGGCTTTTTAGACAATAATGTATAAAGATGTTAAATATTATAAATTAGTAACATGCTTAAGAGGTATAACCGCATAAGAGAGAAAATTTGATAATTTTCACAGAAAAAAGACTGACATGTAACCTGGACCTAATTACATAAATTATTACTTAATTATTAAAATAGTATTATTATTCTATTACATTTACCAAAAAAATAACTTTAATTAATGACTTAATAATAAAATAAAATTAGAGAATTTTTGAAAGAATATAATCAACTTGTAATATCTTTATATCAAAAGACAGAAAAATTAAATTATGAAAAATATTGTGGAAAATATTTTTCTCATATCATACCATATTATTAATGTAATTACACCTATGTAACAAAATTAAAATAATCATTAATGAGGGCTAATTTTCATCATCGATATTTTTCATTCCAAAAGACAAAACTACCCCTCACGCAATAACACTACATTCTCTCTCAATCTTGTAATACTACGGTTTTCAGGACCTATAGTTACTCTATCGAGTAGGACTTACTCTGTCGAGTAAGTTTATGTGTTTTAGAATCAGAGTCTGATTGTTGGGTACTCGATCGAGTACGTAAAGCACTCGATCGAGTAACTCACTTACTCGATCGAGTAAGTCTGTCTTACGGGTTTGTTTAGTCGGGTTTTGTTAATAACGCGAGATTAATATGTAATTACGATCGACGGTTTCCTCATTACCATAATTCATCTTTTTTCACAAAACCTTTCAAAAAGCAAAAGAGAGATCGTTGCATTGTCTTCCTCGCGTTGTTTGCAAATCCAAAGAGCTTGAGTTGTCGGTTTCCGGTGTCCTTTGCATCATTGTGATCGTTGTCTCGTGGGTAAGTCTCACGTACTGTTTTTATGCCTTTTGGTTGATGTTGGTTAAACCCTAATTGGGTGTTGTGGGGTTATTGGGGGGTTTTTGGTAGTAGTGTTGTAATTGTGTAAATTGTATGATTGTATAGGAGGTGATTTCGTAGAAGAGCGCTTCTGAGCCTTGTTGATTGTGGTGATTGCTAGTCAGGTAGGGTTTCCCTACTCGGTTACTGATTTCGTATGTTTGGCTTTATTGTAATGTTTGTTATATGTATGGATGTGGATGCTTGATTGTATACTGTGGTGTGGTGAAGGCGTGGTACTGGTTGTGTTGCGAGGTGTGTCCTCGGCTGAGTGGAGTCACTTGCGGGAGTGGCTTCATGCCCTTGATTCGCCCTCCGTGGAACCCGACACGGGAGGGGATGTGCACATTAATGAACAGGGTTTGCGCTCGTTGCGATGAGCGGGGCTTAGGTGGGTGCGACTGCGGTCCCCCACTGGCAGGGCTACACACCTTGTGTGTGTAGTCGGTGATGTGGAGTGGAGTTGGTGGAGTTGGTGGAGCCGGGTGGAGTTGGTGTAGCTTGTGCTGTTTTACTTTGTTGGTTTGTGTTATCAGTAACTGACCCCGGTTTTGTGTTTGTAATCTGTGATGATCCATTCGGGGATGGTGAGCAGTTGTTAAACAGGTTTAGCTTGTATGCGCATGGAATGGCTAGGTGATCATCACGAGTTAGAGGCTTTCGCTGTGTCCGTTTCAGTAGCTAGTTTGTAGACTTGAGACTCTAGTAGTTTTGTCTTTGGATCTTTTGTACTTTGGTTGGATAGTTTTGATAAGACAGTTGTAATCATTTAAACTATTATTTAAAGTACGTTTCTTTATTGTCTGATGATTATCATTGCCTCGGGAAACCGTGATGGTAGCATCTCTATGCCTAAGGTGGCATTGGTAAGGCACTTTGGTGTATGGGGGTGTTACAAACCTAATTTTATAATATTCAAGTAAATCCAACTAAATTGCAAAAAAATAAATAATACAATTAACAAAAAACCGAACAACAATTAACAACAAATGGCATCAATTAGCATGACGGAACCCAAATCACCGGTACGTTAACAAATTAGTTTCGTTATTAATTTTTTTTTTCCGAATCGTTCATGTTATTTGTTAGTTGAATTACGTCACGTTTATACTAAATTGGAGCAAACATAACTGTTTTATTGCGTAGATATGAAATAATAAAAACCATGGACCGAAATTTGAAACCCAACAATTAATCCATGCCCAAATGTTGAGACTCAACGTTCAACCATCGACTGAAAGTTGAATCTCAACGTTGGACCATGGAGAAATGTTGAGTCTTAACGTTTGGTCCATGGCTGAACGTTGAGATTCAACTTTTGGTGATGGCTGAATGTTGATTCTCACATTTCCATCCATGGTTGAACGTTGAATGTCTTTATTTGGCCATAGATTGATTGTTGGATGTCAACTTTCAGTCTGTGGTTGGACAAATAACGACTTATTTATTTTTCTTGATTCCGTTTAACGTATTATAATTAGATTATGTTTAATTTTTATTGTCTAATTAATGTTTGAATTGCATGAAACAAGTTTCGTGGGAGAGATTTGATAAGAATTCAATCGATTAAAACCCGTTGTTCGTGACCGATTTAGACTTTTAAACGCGTGATGATGCTTTCAATTGGGCTAAAAAAACAGCATTCGATAATGGTTTTGCTTTGGTTAAAGCAACTAACGGGGAAAAAAACAGAAAAAAAAAAAACGGCTTGTTGGGAAGTTATTTTCGATGTGCAAGGCATGGTTTACCACCGCTAACCAATGATCCCGACAAGTCAAGGAGGTCTACTAAATGTTCATGCTTGTTCCGGATTCGTGCCGTTCAAAATTACGTGGTAAAAAATGATCAAGTGACGGTCGTTTAGAACATTATAACCTCCGAGGGTGGTGGACGACACAACCACAACGTAGCAATCTACAAGGACGGGGATTGCCACTTTGCGAGGTTAGACGATGAGGAGAAGGCGTATGTAAGGCAACAAACTATGGCCGGGGTTTTATCGAGGGATATTAAAAATGGTCTTCATCTGAAAACGCTCGAAAAACCTCAACCGTCAAGCGTTCAAATTTGTAACGAGACAAGGAAAATTAGAAAAGAATTGAGGGGCGAAAGGAATACCGCTCAACATATGTTGGCTCTTACCGTAGAAGCGAACTACGTCCATTGGCACGAGAGTAATTCCGAGACACGAGAGATCTCGCATATGTTCAGGGCACATCCTAATTCCGTGAAGTTGTTCCGGGCTTATCCTTATGTGGTAATCATGGATTCGACATATAACACTAATACATATAAGAATCCGTCGTCGAGCTTGTTGGTGTTACACCCACCGAGTCTTCCTTCCTAATTGCATGTGCGATGATTCCTACCGAGTCGGAGGAGTTGTACAAGTGGTTGTTGAAGAAGTTAGTTGACATTCTTGAATGCACCGGGGCGTCCCCTTCTGTTTTCATCACCGATCGGGAATTGAGTTTGATCAACGCTATTAAAGCAATATATCCCGAGGTTGATCATTTTTTATGTTGATGGCATGTGAACAAAGCTATCGATGCAAAAGAAGTTAGTTTTTACCATCCTGAGAGTTACAAGATCCATATCATGACAAATGCAAAATCGGGTTGGAATAGGTGATCAATGCACCTACCGAAGAAGAGTTTCAGCGTGCTTTGTTGGCTTTCTTTTGCAAGTGGGGTCTTTTGGGCACTTATGTCAATATCACTCGGGGTGAGCATGCGGCAAAGTTTTTATTATATATGCTCTACAAACGAGTGCTTCCATATTGGCAACACGACAATTTTTCGTGTTGAGTCAGCTCATTCTTTATTGAAGGCTTGGTTGAAAAGTAGTCATTTGACACTTGATGTCATGTGGTCCCATATCCACTCCATGCGCGAAGGTCAACATTCGAAAATTAGAAAAGAGCTTGACGATTCAAGGAGTAGACCAAGGATAACATCTCATACATTTTCTTTGTTGCAAGGGAACGTGTCCATGAAGGCCATACAGAAGATGGAGGAAGAACTTTTGAGAGGACTAGGTTTGGGTGTCGGGTTGGAGGATCGATGTGGACACGTGCTACGAACGACTCACGGACTACCTTGTGCATGTAATTTGGTTTTTTTTGCATAAAAGAGGTAGGAGGATCCATGTTGAGGATATTCATGTTTTTTGGAAGACATTGCTGTACGATAGTCTTGATCAAATGCCGAAAAATGATAATGATGTCTTTGAGGAACTAGTTGATGGTGTGAGAAATAATGACCCGATTTATCGGAGGGCAGTCATTGACATGTTGCATGATTCCAACACCCGGAGGATGAAGAACTTTTGCTGCCCCCTATTAATGAGCATCCGAAAGGCCGTCCCAAAAGTTCTACATCGAGAAACAAGTCCGGTTTTGAGCATATACAAAGGAAATTCGGGACACCAATTCAAGCACTGACGGTTCAACAAATGCTTAACATAGAGTTGGTGACTTTCTTTCAGGAGCGACCGGTGCTCCGTTGGAAAGGATGTACACCATTGGTCTTATATCGTCATGGTCTAAACGATATGGTATACCACTACAATAAAATAGGATGCGGGCGACTAGAAATGGCGAAGACATTTCGTAGTCGCCAAAATGGCGACTGAAAATAAACTCGGGCGACTGAAAACCGTCACCAAAATGGCGACTACTATTAACCGTACATTTATTAAAAATAGGCGACTATTTTTTATATTTGGCGACTGAAAATAGTCGCCAAATTGGCGACTG
>VHZZ01000156.1:42637-54240 GCA_009801015.1 Silene noctiflora
ATAGAACCAAACATGCAATTCTAACATGTGAGACGGACTAAGCATACATAAAATTAGACCAATTCTAGCCTAATGGACATGTGAGACACACGACACACACACACACGACACACATATCAAAACATAAACCGACGTAAACAATTCTAATTTACGCAATATCATGCAATTCTAATTAATAATTCTAATTAAACAAGCATAGAAAACAAACCATATGAGTCAAATTAAACACATTAATAAGACCATAAAACCGAGACATGAGACATATTAGCAAATAATTCGATCTTTTAATCTAATTATTTCATAACTAGACTAAACATGCTAAACAATTGAACAAACACAATAATTAAATAAAACATGTTAAATTAATCAAATAACTTGATTAAATAATTAAAGATGCAAACTTTGACATATTAAAACAGGCCTAATCATAAATCTAATCATTTCATGCTCAAGTTATTCTAATTCAAATAAGAACAAATTAAATTAACGATTAAAACAATTAAACATGCTATAAACAATATAATGTTAACCATAAGACGATCTATCCTACAGAAAACAAGTCCACACATGTAAAATAGCCATCCATATGCCTAGATATAAATCATATCTCGTTCTCCTTCATTCAATATTGACACAATAATAAGAACATGAATTAAATACGAACAAAACGATAAAAACGATAATAATTGAAAAAAACAATAAAAAAGACGAAATAAAAAGGGAAATGAAGGAATTTTTGCACCCTCAACTTACATGTTTCGTTGATCAATATCCTAGATCATAATCAAATTTAAGGTTTTATCCCGAAAACAATTGAAATTTGCAAACTTGAAACAAAGGTATCAYGTTCGAAATACCCGATATGAGCAGCCAACTTTGAATGCTCACCACGACTTCGTTTCTTAACGAAAACGAGATTTGAAAGATGTTCTRGAAACTAGAAAGTGTGAATTTTGTGAATTTTAAAGCTTTTCTCATTGATATAGAATAGGCACAAAAAACGAGGTAGAAGTCAAGGCAGAAACACGAAAACAGAAATTGTGCCTCTGTTTTTGTGCGTCTGTCGAGGCTTCTTATTAGGGTTTTTTGTTATTTCTTGTGTATGATGAGTATGATATGCGTACTTGATAATGGGTGCTAAGGGTTTCTAATGGTTGAGGTATATGGGTACTTGTAAGGATAGAAATAGGGTTTGTTCAAGGGTTTTGATTTTCTGGACTGTTTCTGTTTGTATGAGGTTTGAACTCGGTTTGAATGGGATTTGGATAGGATTTTATTAGTTTTCTTAAGAGAAAAGGTATTAGGGTTAATTTATATAAGTGGGGAATCTTAGAATGGAAGAATTGAGCTTGAATTGGACTAGAAAAACACGGCTGAAAACAGAGTGTTGCACAGGCTGTTTTGCGTGTTAGATACGCTGCTTTGAGTGAGGTTTTTTTACGGGTTTGGATGGTGGCTTTGCTGGGGTTTGTGGGTGGATATGTGGGCTAGACATTGGTGGCTTGTTTGGGCTATAGAGGGGTTGGAAATTGGGTGGTGTTTGGGTCGTCAAATGGGTTTGGTTTGGAGGGGCTACAAACACGGATTGGGGTATTTTTGGTGTCGAGTTTGGGATTGAATTAGGGTCGGGTTAAGGAGGGTCGAGGCTGGGTCAATGTTTAGATGGGTAATTGGGTCGGGGTACTCGAAATTCGTTTAAACTCGCAAAGAAAACGGGCTTAAAAATCGAGTTAAAATCGATCCTTAAATTGCTTGTACAATTGAGTTTTCAACTCGTTTTCCAAAACTTTCGAAATTCGATTTTTCAAATAAAATTTCTAATTTGAACAAAATAAATATTTTATTTTCAGTAAATGAAATAAATCCAAATTAAATAAATAAAATGAATTTGAAACGGATTAATTTAAATTTCATTTAAATTAAAACAAACGAATAAAACATTTAAAAATTTCATTAATAAAATGTTTCATCGACAACATCCCTTTTACATCGTAAAACGAACTTAAATAATGATATGACCAACTTGAAGCACATGTTGTCCTATCATCATCAAGTGTTTGACGGGATTTCTATAGATGCCAATATCGACAGATACGAGATCAACACATATTATGTTTCATATTGTGATACATGTGATTGTGGTGGATTATGGAGGTGGTTAATGGAGTTGTGGTTGTAGTATCCGATTGTTGAGGAGAAGTAAGACGGTTGGGAGACCGTCTTACGCTTCGGTCGCCTCTTGGAGCTTCCCACTCCAAGAGGGGCGTGCACGTTAATGGATTCATTTATGGAGGGACTCGTGTGGTGTCACGACGTCTGGTAGGGGTCCACTTAGCGCTCGGGCTCAGTACCACGGGTCTGTCCTGAGTACCTGTTTTACGGACTGCGATTCGACTGTATAGTGAGCGGTGTTGCCGTGTCGTCAATAGGTTGTGGGTACCATGGGTGTGTACCTGGTACTGGTGTGTTGGTTGTGGAGTGGTCGTGATTAGAGACTGGTGATTGTGCTTTCATATTTACATTACATATTCATGTCTATTGTCTTTAATGATTAATATTATTATTGAAACTGACCGTGTGTGGCTATATGTGTAGATTTTCACCTATTTTAGGGGTGTCCTGTGTTGATCCGTATGATATTTCCGATCATATAGGGAACAATTTGAGTTCAGGGTTTCATTTGATATCTAGCGGGAGACGGGACGAGCCACGAGCTTTGGTAATCACCTAGTCGAGTGTAGTTTCTTTAGAAAGGTTGTAGTAGTCATGAATTGTATTATTTATTCATTTATTAATCATGTTGTAATCATTAAACATGTCGTTTATATGTAAAGTTACTTAATTATAGTTCCGATTCACTGCCTCGGGAAATCGAGATGGTGACATCTTCATCACCTTTGACGGGTAAGAAGGGGGTGTTACACCATGTGTCTCAATTGCGTAAGTACATAAGTGATCCCTCCCACGTTCTAGAAGTGGAATAATTAAGTTAGATGATGCCCTAACTTATGTGGAGACTCCCAAGGAAATCTTAGACCGGAAGTTAAGAAAGACAAGGCACATGGATACGGTGTTGGTGAAGGTGTTATAGTCTAATCAATGAGTGGAAGAGGCTCCATGGGAAGTCGAGGAAGCCATGAAAGAGCGGTATCCTCACCTTTTTGAGCAGGTATGAGTTCGGTTACGTGGCCAGAACCTTTTTTTTAGAAGGGTGGAGCGTATTATGCAAAGTGCGAATTTCTTTTGTTTAGTTAGCCTACTCACCTTCATAGTTGATTGTTAATCATGGTAGCGTTTAGTTGTCTTGATGTATGCTGGTATGTAAGTGTCACGAGTAGAAGATACCTTTCCTTGGGGTTCTTTGGGACATAGAGAATAGTGTTAGAGGTACCTTGTTTGAGTTGGGTGTGAACTTCGGGGATGAAATTCGTTTTAGGGGGGAAAACTGTGATATCCCGTATTTTCTAGTAGTGCACTCAGCCGAGTAGAACTGAGTACTCGACCGAGTATATCAACCGAGTGCCCTCTGCGGACGAAATCCTCCATAACTTTATCCTCTCAAGATTTTCTCCATACTTTGAAGATTTGCACTCAAACTCCATTCTTTTTTTTTTGCAAAAGATTATCATTTCATTTCATAAAGAAAAGAAATTACAAAAGTTTTGCAAAGACTAACCACAATAGAATAAACATGCTAAACAAACTCTTATGCACAAATTCTATCCTCTATCAAGCTATACTTTGGGTGTTGCTTCCACATGAGCATTCTAATACCTACCAAAAACTTAATCTTCCTAACAATTCTGTCCTAATTCTGCTTGTGACCTTGGAAAACCCGATTGTTGCGTTCAGACCAGATTTTTTGTAAAGTAGCAGCCAAAGAGACATCAAACCAGGCCCTCTGCCAGTTTCTTGCCCCCTTTATTGAACAGCTTAATTCCTCCACAAGAGATGCACCTTGTCTTACAAATCTCATTCATTGAAGTAACTGCTGCCATATAGCTTGAGAGTAGGAACAAAGGAAAGATAAGTGGCCCTGGGTTCCTCGTGCACTTCACAGAGAGCACATCTGTTTTCAAAACCAATTCCCTTATGTTGCAGATTATCAATTATGGCAAGTTGATTCTGGGAAGCCAAAGAGTATATGATCATAATTTTGATTGGGAGCAATTATGGAATGCTCTAGTCCCATAGTTCAAATACCATCAATAGGGGTATTCCTAAAATAATCATAAGCTTCCTGCATTCTAAGCGTAGACCCTGAAACCCAGCTTTTTAGCAGAAGTTGTGCAGTATGCACATTACCTGCTAAACAAACTGTCAAACCAGTTTGTCTCTAGTTTCCAGAATTCCTTTAACACTAGATGAGAAATTGTCGTTAGCTGAAACTTGCTAGATATCATCTTCTTTCAGAATATGCTTCCCTACCCATTGAGTCCATTTACCTTGACAAAGATTGGACAGAAAACAAATCCATTTACACAGTAGAGAATAGTTCCAAGCTTTAAGATCTTTTACATTAAACCCACCTGATGACCTGGGAGATGAGATTTGTTTCTAACTTTTGAAAACCATCTTTCGTTCTCCTACTGGTATTCCCCAAAATAAATCTTTACAAATTTTGTAACACCCCGACCCAAACCTTGGGTCGAGAGCGGTTACTCATGATAGCTCTCCAGGCTGTGTACATTGCCCACAGATCAACACAAGTCCTTTCCAGCGCATTTTGTCCTCACTCATGCGCATCTCGGGAACCTTCCCAGGAGGTCACCCATCCTAAGACTACTCCCAGTCAAGCACGCTTAACTTTGGAGTTATTTTGCATGGATGGCCAGAAAAGAAAGTGCACTTTGTTGATATGAGTAGTACTTTAAATCCCTTTAAGCATTAGTCATTTAAGCTTATCACTGGACCTCTTCAATTACGTGGGGTGTTACAATCACCCCTACTTGAAGAACGCAACGTCCTCGTTGCGCCTGGGAGCACAACCGCTATCCCAGAATCCTCTCCTACTAGGTGGGTGATCACAATGAAGGATATAACAACTGCCTCCAGGAGCGTATAACCACTGTCGCCCATCACCACACGGTCGCAGGGTTACTCTAATACCACTTGTAACACCCGCAATTTTTATTTAAAGACTTAAAAGTAATTTAATAATTTAATTAAAGCAAATTATATTTAAATCTTATTTTTGGGTAAAAATATATTTTTGAGTGTAATATTTATAAATATAATATTATTGTCCGTCTTAAGTGTATAGTAACCTTGAGATGTAATTTCAAGTTGTTTCCGACTCATTTAGAGTTATTTTGGGCCTAGACCTACAAATGGACCATATACTACCATTTTCCTCTCAAAACCCTCACAAATCCTCCTTCTCCCTCTTATTTCTCAGCGAACTCCATTCACAAGAAACACCATTAAAACACGTCTTCTTCCTCAACCTTCAAAACATCATAACTTCTTCATTTCTCAACCAATTCGAGTGATGTTCTCTTATGTGGTTGATGAAGTTTTGTCATGTTGTCCCATAATTATCATGTGGATGTTGTATGGAAATGATTTTGTGTTGGTTTAATGATTTAATTTTGCCAAATACTTCATCTTTATCATGTTGAGATTTATGTTCATGTTTATTTCATGAAATTGTGAATATGTGAACTATGGATTCGAGGAAATTGAGTTAAGTCGATGTTGGGAAGTACAAACTACTATTTTCCGTCTTATACACATGTTCTGTGTCATGCTCACATGTAAAATCCATGTCAAACTTCAAGTTGTTGTGATGTTGGCTAAATTTCGTGCACAGTGGCTCCCAGCCGGTGGACCGGCCGTCGGTGGTTCACCCAGCTTGGGAGTTTCTGCACTAAAAGTTGGCATTTTAAGGTGTAGTGTATCCCAGCCGGTGGGCCGGCAGCCGGTGCCACTGTCGGATAGGGAGTTTCTGTGAGTCTTGGTTGGATTTCATTGAGCTGTTGTCCCAGCCGGGGGACCGGCAGCCGGTCAACCAGCCGGGAGATCCCCTATATCGTTTTTGGTGTAATGCTGTTAACCCAGCCGGTGGGCCGACAACTGGTACCACTGCCGGCTGGGAACCTTCTTATCCTCTTTTTCACTATTCTGGTTGTAGTCTTGCGCCCAGCCGGCTGGGAACCTCTGATTCCCTGTTTCGTTTCCTAATCACTATATGTTTTACGAATGATGAAAGTATGATTTGTTTACGCTTTAATCACATGAAATAGAGTATCATGATCATGTATAAGCTAAACTTGCACCGTTGTGCATTTATCATCATGTTTCGATTATGTACATCATTTGATGCGAGTGTTCTCTTGTGCGTTGCCATGTTTCTTGATTCTTACACATTGTATCTTACGCCCCTCTTTGGCCGTTAGGCTAGTGCAGGTTTGCTCTTATATTTCCGCCCCCTTAGGCTGTTAGTCTAACGTTGGGTACTTGGTTGTCGTTTGTATCCTAGTCTTGGATACGACCGTTAGTCGTATGTTGTTCGGGGGACGTTATCCTTCGAGAGTCTGGCCAGGTTTAGACTAGGACCGTTTGTCCTACTGAGTGGAGTTTGAGTCTAGAGTAGTGAAGGTCTTTTGTGGTTTGAATAGAGTACGCGTCATCTTACATTTGAGTTCGTTTTGGTATTGATCATATCGACACTAGGGGTGAGATGCAAGCCACCTAATATCGATATGATTGGAGGGATTGATGCTCCCATTCATATTCATGGCGAGATGCAAGCCATAAGTACGCATATGACGTTAGTAGCCACGTCCTGTGCAATGTTTCCTAAAATATTTCCAAAGTAATGGCTACGGATTTCACTCACTTGTGTTACGTTGTTGACTTCTTGTTATCCAGGTCATGTGACATCTATATTGGTTTATAGTCGTGACTCCATTTGTAATGCTTTAGTCGGATTATCACATATGAATGTTTAATATACCTTTGATCCTTGTCGATTCCACATGCTCATCACATGCTATAGTTCATCTATCTTGTCATATGCTTAAGTTGATCGTGACTATAATATATGCTTTATATGTTTAAAGTGCTTAATTATGTTTATTTCGTTGTAATGTGGCTGGGAGAACCTTGAGTTACTCCCCACTGACTGTGACATTCATGTTTACATGAATGACAGGTTCGTGGAAGCKTATCTGGGGTTGGAAGACGTGTGGGCTAGCGAGTGTTTTACCTTGGACCTAGTCTTGTAGATTGCTAGACTTACCCATCATACTTTATTTATTCGTGGGATATCTTTTCCCCAAACACTAATTGTATTCGTATTTATGAACTTTTATTTCCGCTTGGTTGTATTTTGAACCCGCGCTTTGTTTCAAACACTTTCTACGTTAAAAAAGGTTTAAAAACCTCATATTTTCCGCTGTGATTCCAATTGTTTAAGTTACGTTTATACCAAGGATTCACAAATTTTATTAATGTGATTAAAAACTTTTTGAGCAAGCAGGATACGAGCACTAAAAGTTTCCTAGCCCAAAAACAATGGAATTCATAAGCTGCATCTTGCCAGCACAAGACAAAAAAAAAATAAAAAAAAAAAATCCATTTCTTTTTTATTTGTTTACATTTGTAAGTAATTATTCCTTCCTTTTCCTTTATTCATTGTTAGTAAACCCTAATATTTGGGAATATGTCTTATGGAACTAAAGTTGGAGTTTTGGTTAATTAAATGGGTTAATTAAGCATTAATTAGTATTATTAATATTGGGAAACATGTTTGTGATAGTTAGGTTATTCATTGTTTAGGAGGATCCCTTCTAGTGTGCTTGCCTAATTTCTTGGAGATTTGTAAAGGTAGGATTTACTGACTCGGTTTTAGTAATATGATTGTTTACATTTGTGTTAGTTGTCATGAAATACATAAAACATGTCATAATTACATGATAACATGACTAGTTGGGTAATTAAGGTTTGTTTATATGATAATGTTGGATATTCATCATATCATGTGGATGGGTAAGTCGTATTAACATCACAATATCATTTGGTTTCATTATAACATGAATTGAAAGATTATTGGTTGATTTGTTGGTTTAATAGTAAACATGGGTATTCTTGTCATATGATGGTTTTTAATTGTGTAGAAACACATATTGCCATATTATGCATACTTTGCTTTTTGTGGATGTTGGAGGAGAAGGTTGAAGGAGTTTGGTGGGTTGTTGAGGAGGCGTAAGACCAGTCGGGAGTCCGTTACGCTTGGGCCGCCTCTTGGAGCTTCATACTCCAAGAGGGACGTGTATGTTGATGACTTAAGTATGAGGGACTCATGTCATCTCATGATGTCTAGCTGAGGTCCGGTAAGCATCCGGGTTCGGCACTGTGGGTGCGTTTCTAGTGTATTGTTACGGACTGCGGTCCGGCTGTTGGCGGCGGCATTGCGATGCCATCACCGGTTTGGTATTGGAGGAATGGTGGATGGTGGTTATATATGTTAAATCGCATTCATGTTACATATCATATTGCATTTCATATTATATAATCACACCGTTGTAGGCATTCTTATTATTATGATTGACATCAAATATTTTTAAATATCTATGGTGAACCATATGATATTTATGGTCATATAGGGCGTAGTAGTTTGACAGGTAATATCATGCATTTGGATGAGTCGGGGCTTGGAGCGGTCTCCTTGGAGCATGCTACCACTTTTCTTATCTAGTTTTTGACATTAAATATTTAGACTCCACTTTCCATTTGGTTTGTATATTTGGGATTTGTGTTTAGCTCTCTAACTATGTATTAACTCTAATTAACGTTAAACTTATCTATTTAAATTTCTTCCCCTTCGATTGTTCGCACTATAACCTTGAGAAACCAAGCCGTGTAGCACCCTCATTGACTATAATGACCATAAGGAAGGCCTCCCGATTAATTGGGGTGTTACAGCCCTTCAAAGGGAAGTGTCACTAATGTCGTCTCTCCCCCTCCACTGCCGAAACAAAATCGTCCATATGCACACACTACCACCATCACCAACACTCATACATCCTCCTATTTGATTGATAACAGTGCCTCTCACCACATCACGAATGATCTTGGCACCCTATCGCTCCACGCCCTTTATGAGGGCCCTGATGACCTCTTCATTAGCGAAGGCGCAACCCTCTCCATTGCTCATATTAGTTCTTTTTGTATCCTTACAACTCAGCATTCTCTTCTTTTTAATAATGTTTTAGTAGTTCCAACCATTTCGCGTAAATTACTTTCTGTATCTTAATTTTGCAAGGACAACCATGCTACTACCTTATTCTCGTCCACTTCTTTTTGTTTTAAGGCGACATCGATAGGGAAAGTTCTTCTTCAAGGGCAGGTCAGTGAAGGTTCCTATGAATGACAACCTCCTCCACCACGGCCTCATGCACACACAGCCAACACATCTTGTAGGAGCTTGTGGCACAATCGTCTAGGGCACCCTTCTACTGCCACGTTGAAATTATTAAATAGCAGCTTTAATTTCCGCATTTCCAATTTCGTGCTCTGTAATCCTTGTTTAATCAATAAAATTAAAGTCACAAATTTCCTTTTTTCGTCTCAACACTCACTTTCAACGCAACTCTAGACCTCATATTTTCTGAGGTTTGGACCGCACCCGTGTTATCCAATAACTCATATAAATATTAAGTCATTTTCCTGGACCACATCACCCATTATTGCTGGCTCTATCCCGTAAAAAATAAATCTGAATCATTACCCACATTTAGTCATTTTAAAGCCATTATTGAAAAATTCTTTCAAAAATCAATTCGCCAATTTTATTCTGATAATGGTGGCGGATATGAAAAACTAAACCCCACTCTTCTCGATGACGGAATCACACACCTTATCTATCCTCCTTACACACCCGAGCATAATGGATGGGTTTGCGGAGCGTCGCCATCGTCATATTGTTGAAACAGGGATCGCTCTCTTACCCAAGCTCACATGCCCAATACATTATGGCTATACGCCTTTTCCACCGCCACTTATCTCATAAACCACCTTCCCTCGACCACACTAAACAATCAATCTCCTTACAAACTCCTATTCGATCAACACCCAAACTATCACAAACTTTTTCCCTTCGGTTGCATGTGCTACCCATGGCTTCGTCCATACACTCACCATAAACTCGGGCCGAAGGCCAAACTTTTTAATTTTGTCGGCTATTCCATCATTCAAAGTGCGTTCCTTTGCTTTGAATCCTCCACCAATAAGCTCTATACTTCACGTCAGGTTCGCTTCGTTGAAACCGAATTCCCATATCTTGAGCTCACCAAAGACTCGCTCATTCTTCTGCCCTTACCTGGAGAAATGGTTCAACCTAACAATTCCTCTCTTAGCTCCATCATTGCCCACCCCCGCTTCCGCCACTCCCCCTCCTTCACCTTGTACCAACAACCCCTCCCCCTGACACTCTCGAATCCCATGCCTTACCCAACCCCAATACACACCCTCTAACCCTCACGACACTCCCCTTGCCACAACTTCACCACTGCCATTCCCACTACCACTGCCTGCTCATCGTGTCACAACTCGTCTCTCCAACAACATCATCAAACCTAACCCAAAGTATGCTCGCACTGCAACCCTGTCCACCACTCACAGAACCCCAACTACGACTAAACAGGTGCTCCTCGATCCTCGGTGGCGTGTTGCTATGATCGAAGAATACCAGGCCCTCCTTCGTAACCAAACTTGGACTCTTGTACTTCCTCACCTAGACCTAAACGTGGTTGGATGCAAATGTGTATACCGAATCGAACATAATCCTAACGTGAATCCTAAACAACACAAACACGACTTGTTACCGGAGATTTCCATCAGCGTCTGAGAATTGATTATTCAAAAGCATTCAGTCCGGTTATCAAACCCACAACAATCAGTCTCATTCTCACTCTTGTCGTGACTAACAATTGGCATATCTACCAAATAGATGTCAACAACGCCTTTCTCCAAGGCCGTCTCACCGACACCGTTTTCATACATGACCCTACCCCCTGGTTTCATTGATACTAATAACCCTAATTATGTTTGCTGACTCAATAAAGCCATTTACCGTCTCAAGAAAGAACCTAAATCATGGTACACAGAGCTCAATTCCTACTTACTTGGCTCAGCTTTTGTAATTCCCTCTCTGTTCCCTTGCTCTTCATATGCAACACGAGCCATCACCAGTTATTTGTCCTAATTTACGTTGACGATATCATCGTCACCAGACCCAACCCCGCCCACATCAAAGCATTTATATCTCAAATTTCCTCCAAATTTTCCCTTAAGGACCTTGGTCCTCTTGAAGGGTTTATATACATACTKATTAGTCACACTAATGCTGGTTATAAACAATTATTAAAGAATCTAGTGCATTCATAACAAGAATGTTCATAAGAGAGGAAAAATTATGATCTTACATAATTATAAATCGGAAATAAGGGCACAAACGAAAGTCTCCTACTTAAGTTTGTTCTTGAGCCTTAACCAATGGCAAGATCCTCCACACGGTTTGAAGATCTCCTTGCTCAATAATGTGAGCAACTCCTCTTGGATTGTTCTAAGATGCACACACTTGATCCAACTATAATCTT
>VHZZ01000157.1:8948-26336 GCA_009801015.1 Silene noctiflora
TATTATTTATATGTAATATATTCACCACACCTACATAAGTTTTCAATGTGGGACAAATAACATATTAAGAACTACACCATCTTTTATCATAATTAAAATTTGAGAAAATAATAATGCTTTGTTCATAGCATTGAATTGTTTACGTTTTCTATTTTACCTTTTTCTCATGACTGTTTACGTTTCTATATATGAATATTTTTTGATCAATTAAATGACCCATATACCATTGTCTACTTTTATACCTTTTGGTGGATGGGTGCCAAAATATGAGGGGTTTATATGAGAGTAATTGTGTAAATAAACATATGAAAAGTAGAGATATCCCATTTTCTTAATATTTGTGTAAAAAGTACACGTAAACAATTGAATAGAAGTAGTAAATAATAAGAAATTTATATTCAAATGAAAGCATTTTTCGTAACGAATCCAAATATCTAAGTTTCTAAATGTTTTGCATTATAGTTTTTTGTTAGATTGATAATCAAATTTTTTTTATGTAAAATACAACTTTGATATTAAAAATATTACATAATATATTTGTCATAATCTTGGAAGATCTTATAATATACTTTTCTAAAACTAAAAAAATGTTGTGGACGCTCTAATATCACTCGAAAAAAGCCTATTTTAATAATATATATAGATTTAAAAGTAGGGCTTTATAATTTACACGGTAGATTCGTTTTTTAAAAACAAACCCGTGCATTTTTTGCACGGGTATAAAACTAGTTAATTTGAATTCTCAACTATGTTTTAAAGGAATTAACTTGAGCTTTATCCATGTTTGAACAATTTTAATGCTACCAATTAATTGTTGATATGCAATAAATATAACAATTGATTACCTATTTATTTATTTATTTATTTATTTATTCCCATATTTGTGTGCAAAGAAAACATTTGATGTAGTTGATGTTGAGTTTTTGCTCAAAAGACCCGGTTTGAGAGAGTTTTGATACTCCGTAAGTCTAAGATCAAGTGAAAATGTTAGAAATCTAAAACAAGTCAAAAATTTAAAATAATACTTCACATTCATTCATAGGATTTTTTTACATTTGCTTATGGTGTGGATTTTTACGATCTTACATGTATTTGGTTTTTAAAGAATACTTTTATTATTTTAAGTATTCATTTAGACCCAAAAAAAGGAAACATAAAGAATCTGTTAAACAAACCAAAAGTGAAAAACGAAAGAACCTCTTAAATAGAAGGGAGTACAACGTAGCTAGTTTTAGACCGATTTAAAGCAATGATGTTACACTCTTAATATAGAATCTTACCAAAGAGTCATCTCAAATTAACACATTTGCCATATCAAATTAAATTTCGAGGCTTCATTAAATCTAGAAGTGAGTAACTTTAGGTCCGAACCGAAAAAATAGACCGGACCGACTTTTTTTAGGTCCGGTCCTCAGTTCACAAATTTTTAGGTTTCGGTCTCTGGTCCGGTCTCAAGACCGGTTAATTTAAATCCAGACCAAATGGTTCAAATTTTATGCTTTTAAAGACAATTAAAAAATCATAGAACGAGTGATCATTTTATCATCAAAAGACATTATAAATCAATATTGACCATTATTTTTATAGAAAACAATCGTCTAATTATTTAATGCAAGTAATTTTGCGAAATTTAAATGTATTTAATGATATACAAAATAGTGAAAAAATAGTTTTAGGTCCATTTCGGTCTATACCGGACCGGACTGAATATTTCGCGTTCGGTCCAGTCCAAGATTGTAAGTTTTAGGTCCAATATTTGGTCCACAAAAAATTTAGTTTCGGTCTTTGGTCTGATCTTGGACCGATGCTCAACCTTAATTAAACTCGTGTTACCATAATACGATCTTATAAAATACAAATGACTGGGACGGAGGAATCATAGTCATAAAATGTAAAAGCCCAAACAAAACTCAATCACAAAGCCCAACCACACACCTCTAAAACCCTCACAAATCCTCTTCCCAAATTCCCAATTCGCAAACCCTAAATCCCCATTTCTCATCGCCGAAACCCTAGCTATCCAAATCAAACCTCTCAACCTCGACAAAAATGGTGAAATTCCTGAAACCAGGAAAAGCAGTCATCCTTCTGCAAGGCCGATACGCAGGAAAGAAAGCAGTAATCATCAAGAACTACGATGAAGGAACAGGCGATCGCAAATACGGACATTGTCTCGTTGCTGGAATTAGTAAATACCCTAGCAAGGTAATCAAGAAAGATTCCGCTAAAAAACAAGCGAAGAAATCTAGGGTTAAGAGTTTTGTTAAAATGGTAAATTACAATCATATTATGCCTACTCGTTATACTCTTGATGTTGATCTTAAAGAAGTTGTTTCTGCTGATGTTCTTGGAAGTCGTGATAAGAAAGTTACTGCTGCTAAGGAGGTGAAAACCCGGTTCGAGGAACGGTTTAAGACTGGGAAGAACCGCTGGTTTTTCAGCAAGCTCAGGTTTTGATTGGTTCGGTTCGACATTTTGATAAGTATGGAGTAGTTTATGTTTTAATTAATGTTTCGATACATTTCAAGACGATGAGAATGATTTTGAGTTTTAATTTGTAATGTTTTATGTTGAACATGTTCTGGGTTTTTACTATGGTACTGAATTAGAGTTGCATAATTTGTTGCAGTTTTGTTTAGGTGTGATTTGTTTTTGTTTTACGTATTCTGTCTGGATTATTTGTTTACTATGAATGCTTGGGATGTACTCCCTCCGTCCCTGTCATTTGTTTGCCTTTGGTTTTGAAACAAACACCAATGAAAGAGAAGAGGGTCAATTATTAGATGACAAATGGACCGATTGTGTGTGGACTGTGGAGTATCCAATTGCCCATCAAAAGTATATTCCTAAAATAGAAAGTCAAACAATTGACGAGTCACCAAAAAATGGAATAAGCAAACAAATGATCGGGATGGATTGAGTAGTAGTTAGTAATTTGGTGTTTTAATATGTGGTGATTGTTGAATAGAAGGTTATATTGGTGGGCTGTTTAATTTGATTATCAGTCTCAATTATAGCCTCTTGTTTATGGTTTTTTCGTGTTTTAAGGGGTGGGTAGTTTAATTGAAGAAGAGTGATTGTTTAGTACTAAGGTGATTATCRAGTAGAAGGTTTGATAGATGGTTTTGTTTAATTTGAGTAATCTGTCCCAATCATAATCTTTTGTGTATGCTTTACGTGTTTTTGATCGGTGGACAGTGTAATTGGTGGGTAATGAATGTTTGGACAGTGTGAGTAAATTGATGTTAGTGAGGACTTGCATATGCTATGCCATTGTTATGGATTTTGGGAGATATGTTTGGATTTCGGATTTGTTTATGTAAATCTGGCTTGGTCGGTTTCAATCATTTGCAGCTTCGATTAGAATACTCCCTCCAAGAATGAAAAGATGTAAACATTTGAATGGGACGGAGGGAGGGAGGATGTTGAGTTGTTAAATTTGTGGTGATTTGTGAGAGTAGAAGGTTGGATTGATGTTTGAGATGATATATGGTTGGTAGTGTCAATCTTGCCTATGAATGATTTTTATCGTTTGTTTGCATTACATATTTGTGGTTATTTTTGAGAGTAGAAGGTTAGAGAGGTGTAATTCTTCTTTCCCGAATGATTGTTTACCTGTGTTTGTTTCTATTCTGAGGTGCACTTTATTCAAAGGTGAATAAATGATTTTGGAGGTTGGGTAGGTTATAGCTTGATCACGTTGTTTCAATGGGTATAGGGAAATTTTTTGAATGTTGCTAGCAAATAGAATGAGAGTATAGAGGCTGGTGAATTTCTCTATTCTTCATTTCTTGTAGTATCGCTTTTGCTGTATGTTAGTATAGTAGAGTTTAGCTACATGTTCTATGAGATCTATTACAAGGTTGTTGTGAATGGTATTGCGACTTACTTTGTAAGTTGCGTACCTACAGGATTATGCATATAGCAGAGTCCAATTTGTTGTTTTCTTCATTGAAGCAGTGTTAGCATCTAATCCTGTTACAAATGCTTATCAAGTTATCTTTCTGTTTCTCCATGTTAGTTTGTTTCAATTGTATAACCCCTTCTTTGTCAAGTTAGGATTGCTATCCTATGTGTGGTAGCTAGGCTTTCTGATAGCAGATTACGTTTTTGTGTGGGTTACGAAGACACATCACAGTACCCTGTCGGATTATAGTATGACTTGATCCATGGTTGTAATGGCTTTGTGAATCCTCTTTTTTTAGTCACTGGTGAGCACACCTTGAATCAGCCTGTCTTTTTTTTTTGACAGCAATAAACTTTCATAAATAAAATAAAACTACTACAAAGTGTTCACTTAAAAACAAACAAAAGGGGATTAGAAACCCCTAAACTACATAATATAACCGATGAAACGATAGACGAAGTCCTAATAGAAGAGGAAATTCGACTTTTCTTAGAAGGTGGATGAAAATGGGTGTCAAATTCAATTGAGTGAACCTCCTTTCTCTTGGTCCTTGTAATCATGGTGATAGAGTGAGCTAATGTGCAAACTGAAGTGGAAACGTCGACGGAAACCAACGATCGTTTCTTTGAAGTAGAAAAAGCTCTGCCCTTGCAACACTTACCTTGGGAACGACCTTCATTATGTCTCCATTTGTTATTCAATTGACTCCTGACCGCTGCAAATTGCAAAGTGGTCATTGATACTTTGCTAAAATGGGAAGAATCAGAAGAGAGTCTTGTCTTCTTATCAACTTGGAAAATGACGTCCTCTTGAACCAATGTAGCACTTTGCTTAACATCAAAGTTTGTATCAATTTTCTCCCAACACAGGAGAAGTGGGAACTTCTGTTGTCCCTAAAATATATTCCAGGGGCGTTCCCGTCTGGATGGTTTTAGGGTTGAGGGGACGGACCCGCATGATAGACATGGACCTAGGGTGAAAGAATTCCAATTTTTTTCCAGCATTAAATTCTCGTAATCTTTTTCTTGTGAGTAAAATTGATTTGAGATGGTTTTGAGATAGCTGAGTAGTAAATGGTCTCATTGACAACCTCGCAAGGTACATGACTGGTTTCAGAATCCATAGAATCTATAGGCGCCTCGGGTAAACTTACAGGTAAAATGATGGCAAGTTACATTCGTGATCATCTTACCCGTCTAAACATTTGTGATGTCGACCTTACCCATTTAAGAAGCTTAGGTAGTGCTACTGTGCTACGTTTTGCATAGGATGAAATGTATCTTTTGTTACTTTCAGGAAGTTTTACTGTCATTTCTACTTGCATTATAAGACCCCCCAAATGTTTTGCTACAGTTGAGCCTTTGATGTGTTTAAGACTTTAAGCTAGCTGTCGATTACCGATGACCTTTCCCAAAGGATTAGCTTACGAGGTGCATGTTTTACAAAAGATGAGACGGATCTTTCATAACTTTTAGGAAGTTTAACTAACAAGCATGTCTTCTTGCATTGTAGGACATGAGCAGTTTGATTATTTCTTTTAATCTTATGCTTGAATTTGTGAATCTCGTTGCTTACATTGTCGACAAGGCATGTTGTATCGTAGTCCCTTGTTTGCTCCTCAAGCAGATATCATGCATACTTTCAACTGTTTTTGCACATGAATTTTTCAACTGTTTTTGATCGTTCCTCGACCCTAAACCCATAAATTTTTCAACTGTTTTTGTTCATCACTTGTTTTTCCCTCACTCTGATAGAATTCTATTTCCTAGATTTTGGCTTTTTTTCCACATTTTTATGTGTTACCAAGTTATTTTTTTTCATATATGAATTACAATTGACGAGAAGTAGTTTCAACTTATACGAAATATTTGAGGATGACTCAGACATCTCGTTTGCCTTCAAATTAGACTTCTCTGCTTATGAGTTATGCATATCAAGTCCCTGTCTTATATTTCTATTTCAATAACCGTTTTTAAGCAAGAAGATGAACAAGGCAACGACTTTTATTCAAACTACGTAAATAGCATATCCGATACAAGGTCTTACTCCATCCCTTCAACCAACGAGATATCCATGAGGTAGAATATCTCTTTGCAAGGCAAAAGTGGTCTTGCCAAAGGTGCGATACATCCATCAATTAAGCTCGCTTTGATCGGGCCTCTTCATGCAATCATCAGCGGGTCCCGATCGGGTAACTATTAAACCCTTGTGTGTCTTACATGTGGGAATTCGTTATAGGAAAAATATTTTAATCTAGTTTAAGATTATTTGCTATATCTTATCAAAATTAGTAGTGGATAATTAGGATAGAGGAAATGAAGAGGTTCTTAGTAGCTAGCTTAGGAAATCTCTTTTATATATTGACTTCTTGCATTGCAATTGTTTGCCTTAGTTGACGACCCAGTTTACATTTTTATTGTTTGTTTTGTCATGAATTTTAGAGCAACTTTAATGGACAACTAAAATATGATGTAGCTTGATTTGCCACATCGGTTTTCAAGCTACGCTGCTTTCTGGTTACGTAATGCTTCGACGACAGACTTTTAAGCAAGCCATGTCGCTTGACAAACTACAGAGTATACAATGGGTCTATTATCGACTTCCCGTGTATTCTTTTATATTTTTCCTTAATTGTGCCCAATAAAATATTTGATGCAGTTGATGCTTGACTGTTTGCTCAGAAGACACCGGTTTGAGACCCGTAATGAACGATAATAATAATTACCGGTTTGAGACCCGTAATGAACAATAATAATAATTGTGACTTGTGACTTTGTGGGTCAAAAATGTAAACCATGTGTATCATTTGAGAGTCGAGTGAAAATGTTGGGGGTCTATAACAAGTCCAAATAAAAAAATAGTACTCCGTAACTAATTTAGGTCGCAAGACCCATTTTGAGTCGAGATAAAGATAGCCTGGGTGTGTAGTCCAACTCGGATATGATGTTAAAAGTCGAAATACTGACCTGAACACCAGAGAGTATACTACCAGCTCAAGTAAAATAGAAAACATCAATAGACAAGCTATAGCAAAGAACTTGATGTTTAGACGAAAATGATTACAATGACGTGAACAATGTGGTGTTAATTGTAGACCGATTTATAACAATGATGTGATACTCTAGATATAGGACTGAAAGCCCATGCCTTTCAGTCCGCGATAATTAAAAGTGATGTTGAGAAAACATCGGCTTTGCAGTATAGCAACAATGCCATGTTTCTCACACAAAACACATAACCTGAGATGGAAATAAAGGTGCAAATTAACACAGAAATCCCTGCGGAAATTTTAAACAGAACAACAAAACAGTCGTATCTTTGAAGCAATCTGATGTTCAAAAGATAACTACAAAGTACTGAGTTCCACATAATGCTTAAATTAAACAAAAACAAATCGACTCCATTACGCCTAGTAACTGCCTACAATGCAGAAAGCAACACGAACTGCTCAAAGATCTTGGACGCTCAAGCCTGCAACCAATACAGAAAAGATTGTGAGCATAACTAATTCTCTACCTCGACAAAATTGAAAGCAAGAGAATGGGTCTCAACATGTCATACGACAACAATGTTTTTTGGTGTTAGCCAAGAGTAACCCCTACTAACATTTGGCCAGGACCAACGGCAACAAAGGGTGAGGCGAAGGTGTGTGCCTCATGGAGACAAGGTGCAAGGGTAGACCCCTCCGAATAATGTTTTCTGGACTACTACTCTACTAGAGTAGTACCAAACTAGTTTTCTTCATGTTACTGAAATCTTCCACCAAACATTCAAGGAAAACAAGATCACCACCTACTGCATACTACTGTGGAAAATCAAATAGTGAGCGGTCACCTCTATCACAATGAATTTCAGCAACACTAGCATAAACTACGTACATACTAGTAATTGCAAAGTAGTAGAACTACACATTCTTGTAATTTTGAGAAGTTTTGATCATTGAAAAGCTTTATGACAGTAACGAATTCAAGCAGTTAGAGATTAGACTACATATATGCCAGTAGCAGTCGAATATACTTCTAAATTTGAGAAGATTTGATCATTGCCCATGTTTAGTTACACGGAACGAAGAAACTCAGCAGCAAGCATACTCTATTGATACAACAGATGAACACAGGCATCACAAAGGCCGATACTAACCTGGGGGAAGAGATTGCTTCAGCTTGTCAGCCTTCTCCTTGTCATGAACACAAAGGGTGTAGAGATACTTGGAGCAGCGAACCTTGAACTTGACGATATCCTTGCTTCTCTTGATCTTCACAAACCGAGCATCTTTCCTCCTAGCAGTAAGGAGGAAATCCTTGATCTCATGAATCTGCTTCGGCTGCAATCCATCAACAAAACCCTTAGTCAATGCATTCATGCTTACAAATCGCCAAAACCCGCTACTCCCAATAAAAACAATCACACACAAACTCCTCACATCAACAACAAGCACCTTTGTCCATATCCAAAAAAACCCGCCTTGAACCCGATTTCAGAGTCAAATGACACACTACAGTAGCTTGGTTTACTTTTTTGGATAGGTTTTAAAGATTAACACCTATAACTTCAAAACATTGTCTATCTAATTGTTCATCCTAAATAATCAAAGTTTCGTTCGATTGATTACGTTCATTCATAGTATAAGCTAGCATATTGATTAATTTCATATTAATATACTGAAATTTTACAGGTCAACAACCTCAAATACCCATAATCACAAGAGTTTAGCTCAACTAAACAAATATCAAAACAAAACGAAACAACCATAGTTCTAGGCAAAAAAAAAAAAAAAAAATCAAAAAAATTACCATTAAAAAAATGATTGAATTGACGAAGTATAAATTTAAATCAAGCAATTAAATTAGAGAATGAAAGATAAGGAAGCAGTAAAACTGGTAAAAGAGAAGGAAATAGGGATTGAGAAAGTACCATGGTTGAGAGATTGAGAAAGAGAGAGAAAGAGGCGGATGAAGCAGTGCAGAGAGTCAAGTATCTAAATCTAAAACCCTAGAAATGTGGATTTCTAGGGTTAATCAACAAGGATTTCGTGCCATTTTTTGGGCTTTACTTTGAAGGATTATGGTTTGGGCTTTCACCTTGTTTGGTTTTAGGATTGTAGTCTTAAAGACGAGGCGACAATCATTAATCCGGCTCAAAATGGGATACGGTTTTTGGCTGATGTTCGACGGTTAAAGATCAAGACGTTGTAAACTAGTTAGGTTACGTTGTATGGTTTTTCTATCGGGTTTAATTGGGTTGGGTTGACTGGATATTCAAACTAATCTGCTTAAAAATAAAAATTATTATTCATCAATTCTTTAGCTAATGAATTCTTTAAAAGTATGGAGTTAAACATGTTAACTTGAGTTATTGTAAAATTAATTGGGTTAGGTTAAGGTTGAGACAAATGACATGCTTGAATAATTGGGTTAGGTTAAGGTTGAGACGGATGACGTGCTTGAATAATTGGGTTGGGTTTAATTTGAGGGAATGACAAACCATTCACACTTGACACCACCAAATTTGTTTACTAGTTGTAGCCTGTAGGATTAACGCATTAGTTATACTCATAATAACTAATATAGAGATAGTTAGCGGCGGATGCAGGGTTTGACATTAGATAGCCTAGAATAAATATAAAAAATCTTTCTAAAATGCTTTATTACTTTAATTGTTCAGTGAAGACGACAACCACCTACTAGGCTACTACCCTTTGCTTAACTCTATCATTGAAGATAGTAGTAGTTTATTACTTCAATTCAATTCAATCCCAAATACCCCGAAAACTAGAAGTATGCCTTTTGTAGCTCATGTTTCGTACTAATCTTAACAAGTGTAAAAACCAAATCTATCTATATTGACAAATGAGACAAGAATCATAAGACTCTAGAGTTTACCATTCTGTAGACTAGGGTGTTAATGAGACAAGACAGCTTGCGAGCTACTCGAGATCGGCTCGGTCAAAACTCGGCTCGAGAGTTTAATGAGTCAAGGTGACCAAAGGCTGACTCGACTCGAAAAGCTCGTGAGCGGCTCAAACTTGTGTAATTACATAAGATATTGCTCATATTTCATAAAAAATATTTTATCATGATTATATTTTTGTATCACACATATTAAATATCTCGCTAGTTTGCCAAATATTTTTACATATAACCTTTGAACTTTGTTATTGAAAATATCGAAAAAAATAAATAAAAAAATAAACAATTCTATATAGGCTCAATTTGGGCTCGAACTCGCGTTAAAACTCGCATACTTTATAACGAGCACATTTTTCCAAGCTTGGGTAAATTCGAGATCGGCTCGAACTCGAGTTTTGGTTCTTAAGCACAAGCCGAGCAAGGCTAAGCTCGGGCTTGACTCAGCTCGTTAACACTCATACCGTAGACAGTCTAATTTCTGGCACACCCATGTATATGACCCGTTTCTGGTTTAAGATGGATAGTCCGTTTCCGGTTTTTCTTTTATTTTTTGAAAATGGTTGTTCAAACCAATTAGACACATTTACATTTGTTCACGTTCAAAGTTCAAAGTTCAAACACAGAGTCATAAGAAAAGAAAAGATGATTCGAACAAGGATAGTGTGGTTTACCTCCGGATTCGTCATCGCCGGAGCTACCATTGCTTCATTCGCTCACCGTGATCTCTCCAGAGATCGTCTTCTTCTTCTCGCTCAAGTATATTCCCCTTTCTTCTTGTATTTTCCCCAATTTTGATTCCATATTCTTCGATCCTAGGGTTTTTCTGCAGTTTTAAAATCATTAATTTAATCAACACAGTTTTTGAGTTTGTATTTATTGTTCGATTAATTTCAGCTCGAGGACAATTTTGGCGCGCTGCAAACTAGGGTTTCTAATCTCGAAGTTGTTCCTCATATTGATTCTAATGTTCAGGTATCCTTTCAATATTTAATTGTTTTTTTTTTCTGTGTTTAATTCAATTTCATGTATGATGTTTGAGCTGATTGAATTGGTTTAAATTGCTAGAAGTTATACATGTTGAAATTAATCGTAATGGTTGAAATAATAATGTTGAGAATTACATTTACAGCTGATGCTTGCAATTGATATTGAACTGTGTGTTTGTCTCTGTCTTATGCCGCATTCTTAATCCGTGAAATGCAAGGGTGATTACTGATTAGTAAGTTATTATGATGCAGTATGGGGTGTGAATGTGTGATTGACTAAATGACTAGTGCCAACGTATGTGGTGATTCTAGTGAATAACCCGACTCTGTGGTTCGTGTTTGATGATTTAAGTAAGTGTCAGATCAATGTGTGGGATAAATGTGATATCGCTTGCTTCACACCTCGTTTGGATAGAGAGATGTGGAAGAAAATGAACAGGAGGGAAAAGGAGGGGAACGCTTTTCTTCGTTAGTAAGCCAAATTGAGGTAGAGGGAAATGGAGGATCCTTCATTTTCCGCCTACATGAAAATTAATCTTCCTCCATCCTAATTATATTGTCTTCCTTTGACTTTGGTAGCCGACTATGAGCCGCTATTTTCTCATGATACAATAGCTATAACTTTTTTGAACATTATACGAAAATAGTTTTTTTTGGTTACCAAATGGGACTAATTTGATATCATGCCGTTACATATGAATAGAATGGAGGTAGAAATCAAGTTCCAGTGCACAGATGGCCGACTTTGAATTTTTCATCAAACATTAGATGTCATAAATATTCTCATAAAGTTTTAAATTCTCTAATCTTAGCATTCTTTTATTGCAGGATGGCGGCAGTTCAAGTTGAAGTGTTGGCCAAAGATCTAACTGCATTGCTTCTTTACCTGTGATTTGTTTTGCACGATTAAGTATATTCTGATATTAAGTTTCAACGCAGAATTGTTTCTTTGTTACACAAGTGAAGAAGTGTTTTTTTTCAATTGTATTTTACTTTCCTTCTTTCCGTTTCATTAATTTACTTTTCATTGACGCCTTGACGGATAAAATCATGTTGGATTAATTCCCTCTTCTTCTTGTTCTTACTGTCTACATCTACCTCGTTCATTGTTTTAAATCCATTTTGTTAGTCGTTGAAGGAAACACGTTATGCGCAGATAAGTTGCAACTTTGTCAGGTCTATTGGATACATATCAACAAGTGAGCGAGAGTTTTTTTTTTTTTTTTGGTTCTAAAGGGAGCCATATTGCCAATATTAACACAAATAGGTTTGTGAACTTTGTCATTGCAACTCCGTGAGCGTTCTCCTTAACATAAGTAACCAGGAGATAGAATTCGGCGTACAACACCACTGGATAAAGGGTGTAGAAACTTTGGTATAGGTTATATGATGTACATAAACAACTTTGCTATACTAAGGCTCTATGATGTACATTGCACAATTTGTATTTTCTAGTCAAGCCTCGAGTATCTTGAGCTTGTAATGGGGCTCTCTTGGTTATGCGACTTCAGTAGCTTCCGAAGAACCATATAGTTTTCTTCTATTGTTCAATGTTTGGTTTCACGGAGCCATTCAGGAAATGTTGCTCATGAAGGGTGGTACTTGTCCATGTCGAAACCAAGACCATCATCGCTATTGAAAGCAACAACATCGATAAGTATATTGTCTTTATGTGCTTCTTTAATGGCTTGCAGTAGTGGACGAGGATATCCGAAAATGCATCTTTTACAAGCTGACAATTTACAAGGTTTTCCATCTCTGGATATGTATCTAACAAGTTTTGTACCGGAGTTGTGTAAGCTTCTATGACATTGTATTCACTAGTGGTTATGAACCCTTCTTTACATTTTGCCTTATTGGTGTCGGAGCATGTAAACATCTTCAGTTCCTGCAATTATGCATTTTAATCATTCATATGCTCGATTATTCGAGTTAATTTGACTAGATAATCTCGCTTTGGTTTTAAGCAAATCTTATTTAAGAGGTTTTTATTGTCATACAGTCATACCTTTGGGAAATCTCCGATAGGAATTGAGTTAGCCGGGCAGTCTTTTGGCTTATACCGAAAGTTGGGTGGTCCAGAGAAAGGGTTGCATACATAGTTTAGACCCGGAAGTGAGTTAGCCCGTAAGGTAGATATCTCTGAGTTTACCTGTTACATTTTGTTTCCGATAATTCATTTCATACAGATTTGAAGTTAATAATTCTTGCAGAAATTAGATTGATCCAATTATTGATCATAGTTTATAACTCACAGGGTTTCAGAATATCTTGTATTTAATTTGATCAAGTACCTGGTTAATAACTTCGTAAAGTCCAGTGCTAACATCAGTCAAGACTGTTCCGACTGAAAGCAATTCATTACAGGGAAGGATAACGCTCAAGCTGTTGTTATCTGGATTTTGGTGGAAGTCCTGGAGTGCTGTGCATGTATCCCCCGATAATCTGAAAACGCAGCTAACGATTAATGCTTTGCTCTGTTTCCTTCCCCAGTAAAGCCAGGTGACTCATTATTCTCTTAGTTTCTTTACCAGTCATTAGTAAACCGTTCCTATGTGGATCAGCACAGGAGTAAGACTGGTACGTCCCACTCCCTTACACTAATGTTGGCACGAGCCTTTTTTTTATAAGGAAATAAGATTAGGTCGATCCTCAAGAAAAAGACCAAGCTATCTCATCCTTTTTGATGAATGTCAACCCACCTCGAAATGAATGCCCAAATTGGCTATAAAGTCAACAACATTATTAGTTTCACGATGTTGGCAAGAGCCGCAATGCTTACCTTTCAATGACGAAGTAGGTTCCAAATAACATCCAGCAGATAATCGTCAGAATCCAACATAGTACAACTAGCCTGTGAAATTTTATGGCAGAAGTTATATCATACTCCTTTAGATGCTTAGCATATGTATCTCTTCCACATTCAAGGATAATACTTAAATATTTAGTGTTTACTTACGTATAGACTACCTGTCGAAATCTTAGGACTCCGAAAACTGCATATACAAAGAAGTGTACCATAAAATTGAATAGTTTCGAAAGAATACTCTCTTGATTAAAAATGGACAAACGGGCCATCAAGGTCTAGTGTATATTTGGTCAGTTATGGTACTACGCATTTCGGGTCGGATTTAGTTTGGTCATTTCTGGTTCAAGTACATTTTGGTATGGTATCATTGGTTTTGCTTTCTGGGTGAGGGTTAGATTGGGTCAAGCAAAGTTTGAGCCTGGTACAGGTCGGATTGGTAAATTTGGATTGTGAGCTATGATTTGGTTGTTTCATTCAAGTCTTCTCAGATAGTCCGATCGATTTAGCTTTGGCGGGTCTAATCCTAAGATACCTTTAACAGTTTTCTTGTAAACAATATGTGGCTAGTGATGTACTTACCGGTCAAGGCAACTGCAAAACCGAGGCTCAGGCCTATTGTAGTGGAAGTCAGAATGTACCTAACAGAGTTTAAGTTCATCAGGATGAGACACATGAGAACCATAACTGAGACAAGAAAGAATGTTGTTGAAAGATTACATTATTCTCAGCACTTTTCCAGCTAAGTTCCTGTTAGTTTGAGCTTGCTTTTTAATACTGGTCGCTGCATAACTGAGTTTATCAGATGAAGAAGCTAAGAAATAAGCAGCTTGATCACCATCAATGTTGCCACTTTGTTTTAATATTATACTGATCTTTCTCATTGCTCCTGTTGCATTATACATGGAGCTGGATGCTTGATCAGCAGTGTTGGTTATTATTTTCAGGATCGTCTTTGTTCTGGACTGAAATCCAGCACTCCCTGCTAAAGCAATTCCGGATGCAATCCTGTTTCACCACGTAAAATGGCCCATTAAACACTCTGCACTTCTTATATTCAAAAGTAGCAGTCAGTCATTGTAATGAGATTTCTCATCAACGGAAGACTGCATGCATATGACCCTCTAGTCGGGTTCCACCGTAACCTTGGATCACAGCTTAGTACTGTTTAGTGTCTACGGTGGAACCCGACTCACTGCTTTCTCACGAAGGTAAAGATACTGTATCTGCATGATATATCTTTTACAGATGGTTTAAATTGCTTACATTGCTAAGACTGCAAAAACAATTGCAAGAGCCCGAAGGAAGACATGACATTTCATTTGACTCGGTTTTCTCTTTTTCAGCTTTCCTTTCTTGTTCCCGAAACAGCAAGATTTTCCCCCGAGGTACACCATGTATATAATGCCAATAACGAGCCATAACACTCCCATGGCATATCCATAAATGCCTGTAAATATGGCAGACTGCAACAACAACAAACTTACTCCAATACTTTTAAACTTTTGTCTATGGCAATACCAAGAGCGGTAAGATTTACAGTCTTTTCCATGTTTTCAAAAATGCATTGAGACTTTCGTCAACAGCAGCGTTATAGTGTCGTCTGATCCACAATTTTATCAATGTGTTACAAACGCGTTTTAACTGTTTTCTGATGACATACAATGAAAATTGCGTACTAGTTAAACCAAGAGGCTTACACTCCAATAGTGCTTGTTTGTGATGTCATAGGGGCCTCTGTATTTTCTGAAATGATCCAATGGATCTATTCTAACTATATCATTTCCTGTATCCTGCATTTGCAGCAATCTTCTTCCTGCAGGAAAAATGACAGCAAATTATGCCAACAACAAAAAGATTATTTTACATCTTCAGAAGTACTTGCATATGGTGTGACAGGAAGGCTTGATGAACACGACCGAGTAGAAAACTCAGAGATTGTTTTCAAATGACTTGTAACGAAAATAGTATCAAGAATTGCAGCAAGGACGGCTGCTTAAACCGCTTATCCAAAATGAAAATGATGCATTATAACTTCAATTACCTGATTGTACACTACTGCTGGATAAAGTTACAGCTTCTGAAACTACCAAGTTCGAGGAGAATGCCATAGCCAACAGAACTACAAACACCACCCATTTTCTCCGTTCCTTCAAACCCGTCTCCATTGAGTAATATCGTTCTTTCAAGCTCATTTTCATCACAGTATGATGCTAAACTTGCAACAAACGTAGCAGACTCGAACTAATACATTGTATGATCTATAACTTCACAGATTTGAGCTGTTATGCGAAATAATCTCCGATATGATACCAGAAAAGATGAAGTATATAAGACTTGAAGCAGGTTGAAGCAACAAAAGATGAAGTCAATGCTAAAAAAACATTGAATTGGAACAATGAACTAGTATGGTAAGCACTTATTATTTCACAAACAAACAAGTTATTCCTGTATTTTATGACCCATAGTCATACACAGTACAATATAATAGTCTTATGTCTAGTACCAAATTATTCTTTTGAAAAGGACTTGCAAGGAAATGGTCTTCGACTAAAAGTCATGTATGAAACGATCGATCGTGTATAACACGACTGTTAACTTCACCAAGACGATTTCTTTATCGCCATTTCTGTTTACCGCGGTAGTAACAACCCGCAGTGTCGGGTATGTGCGATAATCTGCAAGCAACATCGGCCATGTAAGCCTCCATTTTATACCAAGTTACAAACGAATTTGAGATTGTGGTTCGATTTTTTGTACAAGTCCACGATGCGTAAAGTGGGCTCAATATACAATCTTAACCGTATTGGTAATTTAATCATTTACTTTCATTTTACATTTTTTATGGGTAATTTAATCATTCACTTTCATTTTGGTCAACTTGTCATTTACGGACAATAACTATAAATGATCTCCATTTTTTTAATGCCAAAATTAAAGGTAGATAAATGATCAAAACGAAGTCAGCAAGTCAAGACGAGTCGATTTTAGTTTGATTGGGCAATGGACTGCCGACTGCCTTTAATTCGATCAGGCAAGGGCCCGGTTGACCCGGGAATGTTTACTTATACGCAAATTGTTTTATTGGATCACTTTATAATAAAATTAGCCCAATTATACAAAGCTTAACTAAAATAATTAATACATGGTGATGCTCATTTATATACGAGTTTTATTCATTTATGGACGTAAATGACAAAATAACCATCTTATTTCAATAATTTCATTTTCATATCATTTTTCCAATCTCTATCTCTCTTCTTCATTTACTCTCTTCTTACTCTAACTACCACCATCCAACCACTATACGTCAGCCACCACCCTCACCGCCGCCTTCCTTGCGCCGGAAAATTCCTCGTACTCATCCGACTCCGAGCCCTGAAATTATAAAAAAAAAATAGTAAAAATAAATACAAAACATTTTAAAAAAGAAAAGAAAATATTGTAGGTTGGGCAAATTTATGATTATCAATGTTTGTTTCCCCGCTTAATCTCCAATATTAATATATCAGCTAGCAGAACATACGCACATAGCACCACATTCTGTAATCTATGTATACATCTATCGATCTAAACACGTCAACCCCTGGTGAAAACGAGGCTACATCCAAATTTGAAGTACATTTTAATATTTTATGCCTTTTTTCTTAATTAAGCATCACCTCCACGTAGCAGTCTTACTGTTTATCATCTTTAGTTTCAAATTCATGGGTCATTTTCAAATCTCTTCTAATTTATCATCTTTAGTTTTCAAATTCATAGGTCGTTATAAACTCTAAT